>CAKALS010000369.1:0-15000 GCA_916701275.1 Sebastes miniatus | reverse complement strand
TTGTTTCAATCGCACTGTTTCTGAATACGGGCTGTGTGTGTTTCTCTGTATATTGAGGGCTTCGATATTTTCACAGTATTTATAAAGCACTTAAACCTGCCTTATAATATAAAAGACATGAACATCTCACATGGACTATGTAAGAGTCCTTTAATGTCAGATGTATGAAAGCGTCAGATATCCTGGAGTAAACTCAGCGTTTCCTGGACCCAACCTGTTGGGTTAGGGTTAGGTGTATGAAAGCGTCAGATATCCTGGAGTAAGCTGAGCTCTTCCTGATCTAACCTGTTGGTTTAATGTCAGATGTATGAAAGCGTCAGATATCCTGGAGTAAACTCAGCGTTTCCTGGATCTAACCTGTTTGTGTGTGTCAGACGGCTTTAGAGCGAGACGTGGTGATGATGGAATGTGAATCTTATGACCAGATTGTAACGCAGGGCGTCATGTGACTTTTCTTTTTTCTTTCTACTTCACGGACACAAAGTCTCTGATAATGATCTCACACAGGACAGGAGCAAGTACACAATGTATTCACACTACTCAGTGCACATTATAGGATTTGTTATTATTATTATTGTTTCTGTTTGTTCTGCCAGAATCTGTTGTAATAAATGGAGTATCTTTAGACTGTTGGCTGGACAGAACAAGACATTTGAAGACGCCAGTCTGGCATTTATTATTGTTTTCCAACATTTTATAGACTCATCTAATTAGAAAATAACTTTAACATTAATCACTAAGGTAACATGTTACTTTAACCCCTCCTATTTATCAATTATAAGCAGTATATTATAATTTAATACACATTTTGTTGTTGGTCTATGGGCCGCTCCCGTTAGGGGTCGCCACAGCGGATCATCGATTCACACGTTGACTTTTTGATCACGATGAATGATCTCAGGATTTTACGCCGGATACAAACTCCACCGCGCCGCCAATATAATACACATTATAATGTAGATGTAAGCACCTTTAAGTGTTTATTAATGTATTTGTCAAGCATTCATAAGTGGGGTTTGGTGTATAAACAGATAATGAATAATAATATAAAGATATGTCTCCATAAGAGAACCGTCCTTATCTGCTCACAACTATATTATAGTTTGTTTTAAATTACGTCTTAAATGTTTATACTGGGGGAGGGGGGGGTTAAACCTTATTGATTCATTCTTCGGTTATTTCTCAACTAGATTAATCTAATTATTAAAAAATAATGTTTTCATCAAGAAATGAAGGTCGAGCTAAAGGCAAAAACATAACTTGGATAAACACTTTCATTTTTTTATCATTCTATATTCTATTGTATTCTCTTTTATTCTATTGTGTGTCTTTGCTCTGTTTGCCTGCTCCGCTCACTCCTTCATGTTCTGCCACGTCAACCATCAGCCTCCTGTTCCACTCCAGCTCAAATATTGACATTGGTGTTGCCGACAAGGAGCAGTCGAGGGCTTCACGTGGAGAACACGCCACCAGCCGGGCTGATAGTCGTCTCACTTCCACTTTAAATACGTCGGTTTTTCATCCTGACGTCAGCATTTCATTTGAAACTAGAAGGGCACTCGGAGAGTGCAGACCTCCACCGAGGTCAAACACCTGATCTGACAACGTTAACGAAAGTGAACAATAACTCATGTATCCGCTCCCTCGGCCCACGCTGCACCCTAACCCACCAGGTTTCATGAAAACCAGCAGTTTGTCCGTCTGCTGATGAAAACTGAACCGTAAACATGGACTCCCTGGCAGAGGGACGCGTAGTAAGACTAGTTCAACTGGCAGGTGTTGATCCTGGATTCAACTATACTGCTTTTTAACTGATGTTATAGGGACTGTTTGTAAGAATCAGAAATGTGTTGTTAACAGCTTCACCTGTGTCCGTTAAGTCAACTAAAGTCAGCGTCCTGTTGCTGGCGCTTGTGCTCGCTCTACATAGACATGAAGGAGCATCACTCAACACAGTGAGGAGACACACGTCAGCTAAAAGCACAATATCACTCTATATTTCAGCTGCTTGGCAGTAATGTTAGCTGACCAGACCAAGGTCTCTCCATGAATCAATGCTGATCCTAGTGTTGGCTTTTCCCGCCTCAGCCTCCCGACCGCGGTCGGAGGGAACGGGGGAGACGCCGGAGTTTTGGTCGGAGACGATAACGTTTCTCTCTGCGGAGCCCCGTCACTTCACAAGACACGGGAAACCTCTGTTGGTCTGGAGGAGCTGCAGCAGTTATTTCTGCACAAACGTCCACTGAACATTCACTAGATATTCTCAGAGCTAAACTAATGGTCCGTGTCCACAGGCTCCGTGCTTTTCCACGCCCCCCATTCATTGTCTATGTAAGCAGCCGCGCAATGCATTCTGGTAGCGTGGCGTCGCGATTCGAGAGACTAGGCGTCACGACGCCCGCTCCTCATTTGCATAAAGTTGAGGGCTTGTCTACTTTATGCAGATCACGGGCGTCCGACGCGACTCGCCGCCTCTCCAAACTCCCGAGGATCTTTTAAAATAAACGTTGTTGATCTAAATTAAAGACAGATTCATCAACATGGATTATTTCTCGCCTCAAATGTTTTCAGAAACACATCTCAGTGAACTATTTACGTGAAATAAGAGAAGAAAGTTTCCAAACGAGCCTCCATACTGGTTCCGGTTTGAAAGCTGGGAGCAGCAGCCAACGGCGGAAAAGCGTTCGTCCAATCAGGAGCTGAGTGCCTTGTTTCTAGGGACAACACACCAAGCCTCAAATGTTGGGAAGTGTCGCGTCCCCTCGCGTTAAAAACGCCCCCAAAGCTACGGTCTCCCCCGCGTCATCCGACCGCGGCAAACACTGTTTAACAGACGGGCTTCACGAGATACAACCAAGAGGTTTTGGTGCTTCACTGTAGTTTGTGTTGGAGTCTGAGTCTGAACAGCGGAGACACACGCGAGCGACCATGAGACACCGACCAGCAATGATTTATACGTGGAAGAAGTTACAAACAGAACCTTTAAGAGAGTCAATACAGAAAATAAAGAGTCTATAATTACCCTGAGCTGAATTGATGTCTCTATTCTGTTCCACTTGCTGCCAGGATGAGCTGCTTTTAGTCTCAGTCTTTGGATTTTGGACTGTTTGTCGTAACATTTTATAGACTTTATTGAGTAATAGAGAAAATTATGTAGTAATTTCACATATGAAAATTGCGCGCCCCGATAGCTCAGCTGGTGGAGCGGGCCATATAACGACGCTGAGTCCAAACCGCGGCGGCCCGGGTTCCAATCCGACCTGTGGCCGGTTCCGCATGTCGCCCCTCTCTCCCCGCTTTCCAAAACTCTATCCACTGTCCTGTCAATAAAAGACTATAAATAGATAATCAAACAATAAATGATCTGTATTTATCAGTATGTTATGCTCAGTGTCAGAGTTCATATGTTGACCGTACTTCTGGCCTCGCGGTCGGTTTCCACTCATTCTGTCTTCAGTGACGTCCTCATCATAGAAGACATGATCAGAACCTGTCAGCAGCAATGCTCAAATACGAACTAAATATGGTGGTAATAAGCCTTCAAGCACTTTTTACAGTTCTGCCTGTTCAGGAGAGTTTTTATACGTTTCTAATGCAATCAGAGTTCAAACTTTATGGTGTGTTTAATGTCCACTAAAATAAAACATACAATGGAGTCACAGTAGAGACGTTTAGCCCATAAAAATATATTTATTACATGATTTACTAGATATTTTTCTGCTGACGGACTAATCGATGAATTGATCCGACCACAGGTGTATCCGCCCTGAGAGTACAGGACGGTGATGTTTGCTTTAGAGTCACTTGATCCCAGCGGATCACGGTCAAACAGTCCTCCCACACACTGTGTGTGTTCACATCTACTGAACCATCTACCACCTGATAATGAACCTCACCCAACGCAGTGACACACGAACATCACATTTTACCACCTGATCGTATCACATCTATCATACAGGAACTAAAGACTGTTGCAACTTCCTTCCATCAGTGCTTCATCATTTAGTCTGAGCGAGGCGTCTGTATGGAAGCAAAGTTTGAATCTTATAAGCAGGAATATCTAACATTTAATCACAACTGAATATTTAAAGGGAGAATTGAAATATTGAACCACCTGGTAATGGAGGTCTTTCTGTGCACCACTCATGGTCTCCAGAGGATACATCCTACGGACTTTGACGATCCCCTGACCTTTTATTTAGC
Organism: Sebastes miniatus; assembly: GCA_916701275.1. Classification (NCBI taxonomy): domain Eukaryota; kingdom Metazoa; phylum Chordata; class Actinopteri; order Perciformes; family Sebastidae; genus Sebastes; species Sebastes miniatus. The sequence continues at coordinate 10,797 of CAKALS010000369.1, read as the reverse complement.
ACCATCATCAGGTCCAAATTTCCGTTTACCCAATACCTTTGTTTTATGATGAAATACCTGCTGAACAATGACATTCCCTTCAGCCTACTTTAGTACCGTGTTACCACGCTGCTAACACGCCAAACTAACATGGTAAACACGCTATATGGTAAACATTAGGGCGGGGACCATGCACCTATCTTCCGATTCAATACTATCACCATATTTGGGTGCCGAATCGATATGTGTTGCGATTTTTAAGTATTGTGATTCGATTTTACAACTTATTGTGATTTTTGTTAACTTTTGTAACCCTAGACCGGGAGAAAAGATACATGTAATGTTTTATACTTCTGGTGAATATAATCCATCAATCTGATTTCCATAGATGTATTTAGTATATACAGTTCCCTTTGTTAACACCTTATTTTGAAAAGCGGACGTAGTCCCACGTGTCTACTTCCTGTAACTTCTCCAAGGTGGTCTCTAGCTCTCCCGTCAGCTCCGTTCTCTTTATCCATCCATGGTCAGCTCCATCGGGGCCGTTTCAATGCAGAGAACACAAATGTCAGTATCTGGGTGCTCTACAGTTGCAGCATCTGCCCGTTTGACCACGGAGACGAAAGCGACGGCCGGCTCCACAGCCACGTTACCGCCATACCATAACGTTACCGCCATACCGTAACGTTTCCTGTCCGTGACAGAGTTAGCATGCAGCTTTAGCTCTGCTCTGTCTAGCTCTGCTTTTCCTGTCAATGTGTGAAACCCAAAGTGTTTCCATCCTTTACTGGATGTGTAGTGTTTACCACGCTGGATTTAACATGTGAGGGTGCAGGTCGTATCCACGCTGACCCTCCAACGCTTTACACTCTCTGAGGTTTGTTTTGGTTGACGGATACGGAACGGATATGACGTCACGTTACTCAGACTACCACAATAAAAGCGGTAACTTCCTTCTACCTCCACAGAGACTCAGATGAAGCAGATAGATCCATTCTGGCATTAAAACGTCTGTTTAGAAATTGTAAAAACAAAAGTTGTGATACATCGGTGACTTTTTGAGCTGCAGGGGGATGTTTTGTTGCAATACCGTGAGTGGCCACTGGAAAAAATTGGACGCAAGGCTGAGCAGCGACATCGTATTCACTTCTTATTATACATCCATAATGGGATTGAACATGTTAGCATTTAGCTCAGTATAGCCTCACAGAGCCACTAGCATGGCTGACCACTTTTAGACCAGTTGCTCAAATTAATTTGGTACATTTTGGATCTAAAAATTTAAATAAATCAAGTTGCTCAAATTAGACTGACCCCAAAATCAAACTAACTTTCTATCTTAACATTTTTGAACCTGGAAAAAATTTATATTTTTTTTGAGATGGCAAAACTTTTCTGGACAGATATTTCAGTGCAATAAATACAATTTCAACATTACAGTATATATTTTGTAGTGGTTACATTTTGAGGTATTCAGTTCCTTCTAAGCCTCAAAGTGTTTTGTCCTTTCTTTACTTCTCTTGTGTTACCAGATAATCTGCAGACTCAAATCAAATAAACACGTGTGTGACATGAAAAGAGGAGAAATGTATACCTAAACTTCCACCTTACTTCCCCCCCTCTGTTTCCTGCAGTTATGTGGCCTGGCATTGATTGTCGTGGGAATCCTGGTTCAGGTGGGTTTACACAGAAGCTTGAAGATCAAGGATGCGTCAGCCTCAGGAGTTCCCATCGTCATCATCGGAGTCGGTGTGGTGATCTTCTTCATCGCCTTCTTCGGCTGCTGCGGTGCCTGGAAAGAGAACTACTGCATGGTCACCACGGTAACTCACATCTAGTGTGGTATCTGTGAAAGCAGACAGAAACAAAAAGGAATGAATAATGTGTGTAAGACATGTCTAATGTAGCCTGGAAGAGGAATTACCTTGATGTAAGGCACTTAAATATCTTTCATTTCTCTTTTTCCCCAGTTTGCCGTCCTTCTCTTCCTGATCATTCTTGTGGAGATTGCAGCTGCGATCGCTGGATACATCTTCAGAAACAAAGTGAGTGTAGAGTTTGACTGTTTGGAGTATTACAGTAAATAAATTCAGAAGAAAACTTTTGGAAATTTGTGTTTGGTGGATTATTTCTCTGTTGTTCCAATGCTAATGGTCATTGTATTTTACATGGTTGGAAAGCCTGTTTATTTACCTTCACAATGATGTCCAACTTGTAAGGATCATGTATTTGTGGGATGAGCAGCACAGCTGATTATATGGGTAGCGCCCAAGAACAATTTGCCAAAATCCTCTTCATGCTGGTCACCAACCTGGTCACACGTTGTTCTGGGATGGCGTTCCATTCCTCAACCAGGATTGGTTGCAGGTGCCAGGCTGTTGTGGCTGCGTATGGATCTTCCACCGCTACTGAGGCTCCTGACAGTGGATTAAATGAATCAATATGTCTTGTTTGTTCCTTGTTACTGATAGAAAGTTCAATCATCCAATCCACCAAACAACTCAAAACAAGAGTCAACACCAACAGGAGAATACACTGTTTACCATTGGCAGAGCATTTTGGAACATTTTTCTTGGGCGCTCCCCACATAATCAGCTGTGCTGCTCATCCCACAAATGCATGATTCTTACAAGTGTGACATCATTGTGAAGGTAAATAAACAGGCTTTCCAACAATGTAAAATACAATGACCATTAGCATTGGAACAACAGAGAAATAATCCACCAAACACAAGTTTCCAAACGTTTTTTTCTGAGTTTACAACCCTGCAGAAGCTGTGGTTTCACGTCCATGTTGTGTCTGTCCACGTAGCTCAAAGACATCGTCCAGGACAGCCTCACTGACATGATTTCCGGTTACAAGAACGGCACCGCTGAGTTCAAGACCACCATGGACAAACTGCAGGAGGACGTGAGTTCAGTGTTGATTCTCCTACTCACTGTTTGCTGACAACACCTTCACATCACACTGCTGCATCCTGTATGTCTGTGCTGCATCACATGATGCTGTTATTCTTGGCACCATCTGTTGACACAAGTTACATCCTTTTACTGTACACTGCTGGCACGTCCACGTCCAATGTTTTCATCTGACTCACTTGCAGTTCAAATGCTGTGGTGTGAACAGTAGCGCTGACTGGAGAGACTTCGGACCTGATGGAAAAACTGTGCCTGACTCCTGCTGTGTGATCGTCGCCGCCAAATGTGGAGTCGGCACCATGACGGACGCTGCCAAAGTGCACCAGCAGGTAAACCTGGTGGTTGACGTGTTGTATGTGAGATAGAGTCAAAGATGACACCTAGAACACACACAACACACAGTGGAACGATTTAATATGAAGCAGCAGTTGTAGGAAATGTACGACGGCGTATTAGTGCCATTGTAGGTTAAAAAAATAAGAAATGACAGAGCCGACAGATGACAGAAACATTTCTGACATTAAAGTCATAAATTTACAAGAAAGAACTCAAGAAAAATATGTTTTTGTTTAGGAACCATATTACTTCACTTTGCAAGGTTGGATCAACCTCATCACACTTTGCCACCAAAGTGTGGCGCTCAGAGCGGATGAACGCGAACTCAGAGCGAATAAACGCGAGGCGCACGAAGCAGATGAACGCGAGGCACTCAGAGCGGATAAAGGCGAGGCGCACAGCAACACAAAAGCAGCGCGCATTAGGTTCAATCTAATTTAAAAGAATCAGAAAAAGCCGCCTGGTTGCTAAAACCCACTCGGAAAGTTTGAAAAGGTCTTTTAACAACTCAACCAGTGAAGTGTTCATATGGAATCTAATAATAATATACAATACTAATAATATAATATAATAGTATTGTCTTTCGTTGTAGGGTTGTCATGATGCTCTGGAGAACTCCCTGAAGAAGAACCTCCTGTGGGTGATCGTGGCAGCTCTGGTTATCGCCGTCCTGCAGGTACGTAACAGGACATCGTGCACGACTCCTGACCGGTTCATTTTTAATGATTCATTTTACCTGTTAACAGGATTTCATCTGAAATATAGTCTTCATCTGTTTAACTCTTCTTTTAAATCTTTGTTACATCTAGTGGTTTTATCTGCAGGATATAAATAAAAAACTGTTTATATCTGTTATAAACAAGCACTCACGTTAACCGTTAACCCACATTAAGCATTTTAACCGATTAACACTATCGGTTAAAACGGTTAAAAGAAATGTTAATAATTAATTCAAAAGCTGAGCATTTTTCAAAATGAGCATCCCTAGAGTGGACTAATATGCTGCTTTATGCTAAATGTATGTATATATTTATTATTGTAAATTAATGAACAACACAGATCAATGACAGATATTGATCCAGAAACCCTCACAGGTACTGCATTTAGCATAAAACAAGATGCTCAGATCAGAACATGTCAAACTGCAGCCCAACAGGCAACAACAGCTGTCAGTGTGTCAGTGTGCTGACTTGATCATCATAAAGTGGGCTAAATGTCTGTAAAGAGGAGACTCACAAAAAAAACCTAAAGTTGTGTGAATGCTTAAAGAAAATAGTGGCGTTAATTTGCGTTGTCGTGTTATTGTCGTGTTAAATATCTTTCTATCTGATGATACATGATTGTTTCCCTTCCAGATTATGGGCCTGGTGTTCGCCTGCTTGCTGATGAGAGGAATCCGCAGCGGCTACGAAGTCATGTGATTCAGCTTCACACCTGAGGAGTCGGCGTCGGTTCAGGTCGCACTTATTGGGAGCTTCATTTGGAAAACTTTTCATCTTACACTTAAAGATATAAGGCACAGAACAATATATATTTTCTCTTGTATTGATTTTGGATTCTATTTTCATAGGTTAATATCTCAGCTTTGATACTGAACGTGCTTAGGAAACGATAGAAATGATTAATGTCCATTTGTTCTGGTTGGTTGTGAGGAATTCTAACACGGTTTATTTCTTCTGTTAACGGACTGAAGATCTGGTTTTATGTTTTGCTGGTTTCTGTTTTTATTAAAGACTCTTTAAATTACTTCTGAATTTTAAGTGTAAATACAAACAGGGAAAGTAAATGCACCACAAAAGCTTTTTATTCCAGACAGTTCCATTACATTGTATGTAGTAATATTGGCACAGCAACAACATTCAAAACCTGAAGAGCAAATATCATATATTAAAAAAAAAAAAAAAAAGTTAAACAGAAGAGGACTTTTGCAACTCATATTTCACGTGTTGTTGGTCCAGTCGTTGTGAAACAGCACCAGAAGCTAATGACATTTCCAGTTTTACAAAACAAACACGAGAACCACCAAAAGAACACGCACTTCCTCTTCGTAGTGTTTCGCCGAACTATGAAACTCTGCTGAGGTGAGAAACTCTGCTGAGGTGAGAAACTCTGCTGAGGTGTTGCCTGACAAGGGCAAGTTAATGTCATCTTTAAGGGACTGTTCAGGTGTTTCAGACTATGGATCAGAACCTCATAGAACCCCACTGAGACACACACATTGCAGTTACAAACACAATTAAAGCTGTGAGCAGCGATGAACGTGCCCTCGCTTATTTTTCCAATTTGCTAGGGGGCGCTAGCAAGTCATTTTGCAAACCTTGAGCCCGGAACCCTTAAAATATCTAATTTTTCACCTCGTCTGGGAAGTGTGCCAAGTTTTACAGCTTTTTGAGCATGTTAAGGTCGTCAAAAAGGCGATTCATTTTAAGAAAAAGAAGAACACTTCAGTTTGAACGGGGCCTTCGCTGGCCGACGCTGTCGCTGCCCGGGCTCTAATAATAACTGGGCTATTTTCTGATCTCTATTGAAGATCCGTCAACATGTTTTCCTTCTAGACGGTTCCTCTGTGTGTGATCTACTGATTGTCCTTCCTTGAAGACGGTTGACTCTGACCAGCGTTCGTCATGGTAACCATGGTAACCAGGTGAAAGCAGAGGTCAAAGTGAGGTGAATGTAAGAGGAGCTACAGGGTGTGTTTGATGTGAACCAGGCAAATATTAACAGTTCACAAAGTGCTGCTGAACTTTAACTAAACAGCGTCCTCTTTGTTCCCCGTTCGCTCGGCTCTGTGGGGGTGTGTAATGATGTGTTGGCTTCCGAGTAAACAAAAGACGAGCCTGAGCGTAACCATGGTAACAAGCTTTAGATATACAGCGATAGGTAATCACCACATTACCTCAACAACAGTTCAGTGCATCAGAATCTATTCCGGTCCCTCGTGACGGGAGATGAGAACTAAGTGTAAAGAGTAGAATCCCAGACCTCTGCCCTGATAAAGACACAATACATTCAACATAATCTTCCAAATGAAATCCTGTAAACGGAGTGTGGACTCGGCGAATAGGACAGTTCTAAGGCAGGATCCTTTTCTTTTCTGTAAACCTACTTTGTGTTTTGGGGGGGCTAAGACATTTCTTTGTTTTCTTAAATCTCGTAATCTTTGCCAAGAACAGTTTTAAAATGTTTCTTCTGCGGGGAAAAAGGAGAAGTTGACAACTCTCAGGAAGTCGCGCTGCACTTAATCGCAAAAAGCAGATCGCTGCCGGCTTCCTATCAGTGTCGGCCGGCGCCGCTCGGGGCGTTGGCGGAGAGAAATACGATGCTGTGCAGGAGCAGCGACACCTCGGAGTCTGCAGGAGATAAACACAAGAGGCAAAGATACAGCATTAAACTTTAGACTAGAAGGGTTAAAGGAAGAGTTCAACATTATTAAACTTTAGACTAGGAAGGGTTAAAGGTAGAGTTCAACATTATTAAACTTTAGACTAGGAAGGGTTAAAGGTAGAGTTCAACATTAATAAACTTTAGACTAGAAGGGTTAAAGGAAGAGTTCAACATTAATAAACTTTAGACTAGAAGGGTTAAAGGAAGAGTTCAACATTATTAAACTTTAGACTAGGAAGGGTTAAAGGAAGAGTTCAACATTAATAAACTTTAGACTAGGAAGGGTTAAAGGAAGAGTTCAACATTAATAAACTTTAGACTAGGAAGGGTTAAAGGTAGAGTTCAACATTAATAAACTTTAGACTAGAAGGGTTAAAGGAAGAGTTCAACATTAATAAACTTTAGACTAGGAAGGGTTAAAGGAAGAGTTCAACATTATTAAACTTTAGACTAGAAGGGTTAAAGGAAGAGTTCAACATTATTAAACTAGACTAGAAGGGTTAAAGGAAGAGTTCAACATTAATAAACTTTAGACTAGAAGGGTTAAAGGAAGAGTTCAACATTATTAAACTTTAGACTAGAAGGGTTAAAGGAAGAGTTCAACATTATTAAACTAGACTAGAAGGGTTAAAGGAAGAGTTCAACATTATTAAACTAGACTAGAAGGGTTAAAGGAAGAGTTCAACATTATTAAACTAGACTAGAAGGGTTAAAGGAAGAGTTCAACATTATTAAACTTTAGACTAGAAGGGTTAAAGGAAGAGTTCAACATTAATAAACTTTAGACTAGAAGGGTTAAAGGAAGAGTTCAACATTATTAAACTAGACTAGAAGGGTTAAAGGAAGAGTTCAACATTATTAAACTTTAGACTAGAAGGTTAAGGAAGAGTTCAACATTTAATAACTTTAGACTAGAAGGGTTAAAGGAAGAGTTCAACATTATTAAACTTTAGACTAGAAGGGTTAAAGGAAGAGTTCAACATTAATAAACTTTAGACTAGAAGGGTTTAAAGGAAGAGTTCACATTAATAAACTTTAGACTAGAAGGGTTAAAGAAGAGTTTCAACATTAATAAACTTAGACTAGAAGGGTTAAAGAGAGAGTTCAACGATTATTAAACTTAGACGTAGAAGGGTTAAAGGAAGAGTTCAACATTATTAAACTTAGACTAGAAGGGTTAAAGGAAGAGTTCAACATTATTAAACTAGACTAGAAGGGTTAAAGGAAGAGTTCAACATTATTAAACTAGACTAGAAGGGTTAAAGGAAGAGTTCAACATTATTAAACTTTAGACTAGAAGGGTTAAAGGAAGAGTTCAACATTAATAAACTTTAGACTAGAAGGGTTAAAGGAAGAGTTCAACATTATTAAACTAGACTAGAAGGGTTAAAGGAAGAGTTCAACATTATTAAACTTTAGACTAGGAAGGGTTAAAGGAAGAGTTCAACATTATTAAACTTTAGACTAGAAGGGTTAAAGGAAGAGTTCAACATTATTAAACTTTAGACTAGGAAGGGTTAAAGGAAGAGTTCAACATTATTAAACTTTAGACTAGAAGGGTTAAAGGAAGAGTTCAACATTAATAAACTTTAGACTAGAAGGGTTAAAGGAAGAGTTCAACATTATTAAACTAGACTAGAAGGGTTAAAGGAAGAGTTCAACATTAATAAACTAGACTAGAAGGGTTAAAGGAAGAGTTCAACATTATTAAACTAGACTAGAAGGGTTAAAGGAAGAGTTCAACATTATTAAACTTTAGACTAGAAGGGTTAAAGGAAGAGTTCAACATTAATAAACTTTAGACTAGAAGGGTTAAAGGAAGAGTTCAACATTATTAAACTAGACTAGGAAGGGTTAAAGGAAGAGTTCAACATTATTAAACTTTAGACTAGGAAGGGTTAAAGGAAGAGTTCAACATTAATAAACTTTAGACTAGAAGGGTTAAAGGAAGAGTTCAACATTATTAAACTAGACTAGAAGGGTTAAAGGAAGAGTTCAACATTATTAAACTAGACTAGAAGGGTTAAAGGAAGAGTTCAACATTAATAAACTTTAGACTAGAAGGGTTAAAGGAAGAGTTCAACATTATTAACTAGACTAGAAGGGTTAAAGGAAAGAGTTCACACATTATTAAACTAGACTAGAAGGGTTAAAGGAAGAGTTCAACATTAATAAACTTTAGACTAGAAGGGTTAAAGGAAGAGTTCAACATTATTAAACTAGACTAGAAGGGTTAAAGGAAGAGTTCAACATTATTAAACTAGACTAGAAGGGTTAAAGGAAGAGTTCAACATTAATAAACTTTAGACTAGAAGGGTTAAAGGAAGAGTTCAACATTATTAAACTTTAGACTAGAAGGGTTAAAGGAAGATTTCAACATTAATAAACTTTAGACTAGAAGGGTTAAAGGAAGAGTTCAACATTATTAAACTTAGACTAGAAGGGTTAAGGAAGAGTTCAACATTATTAAACTTAGACTAGAAGGGTTAAAGGAAGAGTTCAACATTAATAAACTTAGACTAGAAGGGTTAAAGGAAGAGTTCAACATTATTAAACTTAGACTAGAAGGGTTTAAAGGAAGAGTTCAACATTATTAAACTTTAGACTAGAAGGGTTAAAGGAAGAGTTCAACATTATAAACTTAGACTAGAAGGGTTAAAGGAAGAGTTCAACATTATTAAACTTTAGACTAGAAGGGTTAAAGGAAGAGTTCAACATTATTAAACTTTAGACTAGAAGGGTTAAAGGAAGAGTTCAACATTATAAACTTTAGACTAGAAGGGTTAAAGGAAGAGTTCAACATTATTAAACTTTAGACTAGAAGGGTTAAAGGAAGAGTTCAACATTATTAAACTTTAGACTAGAAGGGTTAAAGGAAGAGTTCAACATTATTAAACTTTAGACTAGAAGGGTTAAAGGAAGAGTTCAACATTATTAAACTTTAGACTAGAAGGGTTAAAGGAAGAGTTCAACATTAATAAACTTTAGACTAGAAGGGTTAAAGGAAGAGTTCAACATTATAAACTTAGACTAGAAGGTTAAAGGAAGAGTTCAACATTATTAAACTTAGACTAGAAGGGTTAAAGGAAGAGTTCAACATTAATAAACTTTAGACTAGAAGGGTTAAAGGAAGAGTTCAACATTATTAAACTTTAGACTAGAAGGGTTAAAGGAAGAGTTCAACATTAATAAACTTTAGACTAGAAGGGTTAAAGGAAGAGTTCAACATTATTAAACTTTAGACTAGAAGGGTTAAAGGAAGAGTTCAACATTATTAAACTTTAGACTAGAAGGGTTAAAGGAAGAGTTCAACATTAATAAACTTTAGACTAGAAGGGTTAAAGGAAGAGTTCAACATTATTAAACTAGACTAGAAGGGTTAAAGGAAGAGTTCAACATTATTAAACTAGACTAGAAGGGTTAAAGGAAGAGTTCAACATTATTAAACTTTAGACTAGGAAGGGTTAAAGGAAGAGTTCAACATTAATAAACTTTAGACTAGAAGGGTTAAAGGAAGAGTTCAACATTAATAAACTTTAGACTAGAAGGGTTAAAGGAAGAGTTCAACATTATTAAACTTTAGACTAGAAGGGTTAAAGGAAGAGTTCAACATTATTAAACTTTAGACTAGAAGGGTTAAAGGAAGAGTTCAACATTATTAAACTAGACTAGAAGGGTTAAAGGAAGAGTTCAACATTATTAAACTTTAGACTAGAAGGGTTAAAGGAAGAGTTCAACATTATTAAACTTTAGACTAGAAGGGTTAAAGGAAGAGTTCAACATTATTAAACTTTAGACTAGAAGGGTTAAAGGAAGAGTTCAACATTAATAAACTTAGACAACGACGTGTTAAATGAAGAGTTCAACATTATTAAACTAGACTAGAAGGGTTAAAGGAAGAGTTCAACATTATTAAACTTTAGACTAGAAGGGTTAAAGGAAGAGTTCAACATTATAAACTTTAGACTAGAAGGGTTAAAGGAAGAGTTCAACATTATTAAACTTAGACTAGAAGGGTTAAAGGAAGAGTTCAACATTATTAAACTTAGACTAGAAGGGTTAAAGGAAGAGTTCAACATTATTAAACTTTAGACTAGAAGGGTTAAAGGAAGAGTTCAACATTAATAAACTAGACTAGAAGGGTTAAAGGAAGAGTTCAACATTAATTAAACTTTAGACT
>CAKALS010000368.1:0-128558 GCA_916701275.1 Sebastes miniatus | reverse complement strand
AGTCATAAACAACTAAAAAACAGAATAATTATCTTTAAAAATGATCAAGAAAAGCTTAAATACAGATAATTACGATTGTGATTACAAAAAATACTGTAAATCTAAGACCATTTGTATATAAATCACAAATTAAACATATAATTTCTACATTTTTTTTCTGTCATTTTGAAATACAGACAAAAAATTTAAAATTTCCTGAAAAAAACTGTAATTTTTTTATTTTTTACAGTGTATAACCAAGGTAGACAGGAAAGAAAGAAACAAAAAAAGGAAGAAAAGGACACAACAAAACAAAGAAAATAAATTTAAAGAACCACAGCAGACATGTTAGACATGATATCAAAATGAATAACGTACCAAATAAACAACTCAAATATACAGTATACAGCAGAGAATAAAGTGTATCTTCAGGTTGCGTAAACAGCAACTCCTTATTTTCCAGTTCACATAGCCTCAAGGCCATTTCTTCACCGTGGTTAACTCCCATTTTCATGTGTAATTACAGCTTTTATCCTGCGTGCGTCTCAAATTCAGCCTTCAGACTGATCAGATGTAGACAGTAACAAATGAAACATGAAAGCCCTTTTTACAACAGTATGTGAATAATGATAGCGTCTCTATAGAGCACTTTAAAAAGCCTCATAAAGGGCAGCTGTGGGTGTTTCCTACCTGCTGCCAGCTAGTTGAAGGTGACAGCGGAAGTGTTAAAGTGTTTGTATGATCTCATGCTGAGGGGTGACAGGATGTTTACTTTCCATCTTTCCATCTTTCTATTCAATCTGCCGTCTAAAGCGGCCGGTCAGAAGCTGCTCGCTGTTATACTGGGGGATGCTTTGTTTTCCCAGCTGCAGAGCTGGTGGCTCTCAGGTGGTGATAGTGGTGATAACGGTGGCTGTGGTTTTGCTTCTCCCACCTGCTCTGCTCTTTAAGATCTAATCAGCTTGTTACCCACAAATAGCATGTATAGATTAGGGTTCATTTAAGCTTGATTTCTAGACGTAGGAGCTAGAATCTGGCTGCTGGTTGGAGCTTTTGTGGACATGACGTCAGCGAAAATCCTGAAACATCCCTTAATGACTCGTTTGGTGATGAGACAAAGAGCGGGCGTGTCTGGGCCGGCACGCTGTTAAAAGAAAGACACTATTGTTCTTAATTGTTAGTCTAATGGTTTCATATTTGTTGTACTGTCTTGTATTTAATCCTATACATAAAACAAATCCCTTCCTGTGCATAAGTCATTTGTCCTCAACTGAGAATATGTTGAATCACAAGTTTCATTGTTTAAATCAACAGTGAAGCAAATTTGAGATTAACAAATCAATTGATTGACTGATTGTTTCAGCTTCATTTCAGTCTAAACAGCTTTCATCAGGTATAAATGTTATAAACTGTGAAAAAAAAGTTCAGAAACTTGTGTTTGGTGGATTATTTCTCTGTTGTTACAATGCTAATGGTCATTGTATTTTACATCGTTGGAAAGCCTGTTTATTTACCTTCACAATGATGTCCAACTTGAAAGGATCATGCATTTGTGGGATGAGCAGCACAGCTGATTATGTGGGTAGCGCCCAAGAAAAATTTGCCAAAATGCTATGCCAAGTTGGACATCAAAAAGGATCAATGAAATATATCCTAATGAGCTTTAAAGAGTAATATTTTATTGGTGCAGGTTACTTTTAATGTAATAAACAAAGTGAAGCAGCTTTTCTTTTCCTCTTAAAGTTGTTCAACCATTAAAAACTGCAAAACTTTATATAAATATATATTACGCCACAGGTTTGTGCAGGCTAAAGAACCGAGTTTTGGCAAGGAGATCAACTTCAGCCTGAAGCTAGTTTCACATAAAAGACGTTAAATATCCTCCTTACTCTTGAATGCACATGCCATGATATCCTTTACTGCACCCAACCCTCAGAAACAGAAGCTTTTTGTTCACAGCAGACATTAATCGGTCGCTTTATTTAACTGAGCTCGTTAACTTTACTGGCTGTGAAGCGGCTCTACAGTGAAACCTTTCTGTGTTCACGTTGCCCTCAACCCGAACCACAGCTGACTCGTCCATTGTCATCTTTTCCATGTAGGCAGCTGCATGTTTTGCATGGTATTTCATCACATCAGTGTTTTTATCATTTCCACCACAAAGGGCCAAACAGAGTCATATCATCCAGCTGCCAACACAGAGGCCTCGGACCTCTTTAGGAGTGATTCACGCTGCTGTTAATCAGCCAGGAAACGACGCTGACACAGAAGAAGCTCTCAAGCTGGTCACGGTTTTACTGACATGCAGATTTACTGGGCAGAGATTAGTGACTGAGGTCCACTTGTGCATGAAGTTGGTTTATAGTTGTTTGTTGCCGCTGCGTTCCAGGTTCAGGGATATGAGGAAAGGTGATGACTTTTTAAGTTGAAGAGACATACTTCTCTCGTTCCATCTCTTCTGTGCTCTGTATGTACACTTCACTATCAATATCTAATACAGGCAAAATGCCAAACAAAAGCGTGTCAGTGTGCTGACTTGACTATGACTTGCCCCAAACTGCATGAGATTATCATAAAGTGGGCATGTGTGTAAAGGGGAGACTCGTGGCTACACATAGAACCCATTTACATTCACATATCTGGAGGTCAGAGGTCAAGGCACTCCTTTGAAAATGACCATGACAGTTTTTCCTCGCCAAAATTCAGCATAAGTTTGGAGCGTTATTTAGCCTCCTTCACGACAAGCTAGTATGACATGGTACCAATGGATTTTCATATAGTAGTTGTAGTAGATACCAATACCAGTATCTTCTCTCTAGCTTTAAAACTGAGCCTGCTACAACCTAAAAATCACAAGTTGCGTTAATGCGTTAAAGAAATTAGTGGCGTTAAAATAAATTTGCGTCAATGCGTTATTATCGCGTTAACTTTGACAGCCTTATTTAACCTTTTATGGAATAATAGTCAGGTTGAGAACAAGTCCCTCATTTAACCGTATTATCTCAACTGCTTATTCCATGTGCAACTTGAACTACTTTTTTATGCCACTGCACACTCAAGTGCACAATATTCAGCAGCTTGTTTAGTGAAGTGCTGGAGGGAGTGAAATGTGAAATGATGCACGTCAAGTGTCACAATTACATGGAGGAATGTTGGAGGTCAAAAATCCAGTTTGAAGCAGCTTTCATTTCAGTGTTGACGTCATATTTTTGGATAAAATTTGAGCGGTTAGCTTTCTAATAGTGTCTGTGGTTCAGCGGTTTATGACTCGCTGTGAGCATCAGCCGTGTTGTGAACTGCGCTTGCCCTCGAGTATCTGGGCTGCAGGAATTTAAACCTGCAGCACTTGAAAGCCTCAAGTTACGAGGCCTTGAATGTCACGTCTCTTCAGGCTCACGCTGCAAAAATGTTCCTCTGACAGGTGAGACCAACAGAAAAACACGGAGGAGACATTTTAATTTATGTCAAAACAAAACTAATATGACCGTAATTGCTTTTAATTTTCTGCTGTCAATCATCTCCTCTTTCTGGAACAAAACTTGGGATTTGTTTTCTCACACTCAGAAGACGCCACCATACTTATACCTCCCATTATTCTTCACAACAAACGTCCTCATTCAGCAGATCCTCCACACACACAAGGAGTCGACTGTCTCGTCTCGGAGCTCCCGTGTTGCTTAATGAATCGTGCATTGAGGCTCGATAAGGGAACCGTCTCACACCCTTTCATCTGAAAATGCCCTGCTTTTGTCTGTGCCAAGAGCCCACTTGGACATACCGCAGGGTGTAAGGATCTGGGGAGTGTCACGGTGTTGATTTCTGCTGCGCTTCTGCCAAGATGCCCCACGGGGGACTTTCTTTGCTTCTTCGCTTTGAAGAATTTGAGTTATTTGATGACTTGAAAACGCAGCAGGCACAGATAGAAATCAGTGAGGAGTGTCTGTGGTTTACTGGAAGATTTCTAGGTTTGTAAAAGCTGAGATTTCAGTAAAGAGATATGGTATATTAGTTAATCTCTGTAGTACTCCAGACTTAAAAAACAACAGGTGGCAGTATTTCATCTGTATTTTTTTGCCATTTACTGCTTTGAAAACTGACAAGACATACAGCTGCTGCCATCTGCTGGTTCATAGAAGTACTGTGAGTATGTGAATGGATGTGGAGACCCATTAACTCGATCCAGGTGTTTGATGGGTTGTGGAGGCCAGTCAAGTTCTTCCACACCAAACTGGGAATACCCTTTCTTTGTGGAGCCGGCTTTGTCATGTTGAAACAGGAAATAGTCTCTCAAAATAGAGAAAAATCCTTAAGTTTGTTCTTCAGAGCAAACGTTCAAGGTGGACAGTATACTCAACAAGCCATTTAGCCAATGACTAAATGTCTTTGTGCTGTTCTAAGATGCAAATTTCCCCTCAGATATCATCTTACTGTCTGTCTTAATTGTAGTTTTGCCTTTATTTCATACTTCTCTGACCCAATATTGTACTTCTCTTAATAATTCTGCCGGATACAAGTCTTAATAATAACAATACTGACCACAAAGTAACATGAGCTCACAGTCTAATTATTGAGCCCTGTGTTTTATGGTTAGAGATCATACATGTGAGCGTGTGAACTGTGTGGTATCCCTGTGGGAAACCACACAGAAACATGATACGCCAATTAAACCGAGAGACGATGAAGCTGCCGGGCCTGAAAAAAACACCAGCGGACACATTTTGCTCCCATCATCCTGGATCTTTCTGTTTATTAGATAAAGGAGAAGAGGAGTGAGGAAGGCTTTCATGTCTCAACAGAGAGGTGAAATGAGGCAAAGTAAGCTGATGATGAATGGCTTTTAAAGTATGTTGACCTTTTAAGTTGGTGGTCTGTGCGATTACTGTCTGTGTGCGACAAGTTGTAAAGATGGAAGTGCAACCGATCACTGTCTGATTATATTCTGGAGACAGGTATGCACCTCTTCCTCCTCCTCCTCCTCCTCACGGTGTCGGACAGAGATTTAATCCCAAATATGGAGATTTTTAATCAATTAAAACGTCTTAACAACTGGATGCAGAGTGATGTTTTTGCAGGTTTAAGAGACTCAAACGTCTCCTGACAGTCTTACAGCTCCGGAGAAATCTGGTTGCCATGCCGATTAGTCACTCTGATAATTTAGCACAGCTGCAATTTATACACCCCCTCTTTCTTTTCTCTCTTTGTCTGTCTGTCTATCCTGCACGGCCATAAGTATGTGGACACTGATGTGCATCTGTATTTCTAGTCTGGGGCTGTTTTTTTATTGTTCGGACAACTTAGCTGCAATTTAAGGGACATTTTTGGGATGTGCTCGTTCTTGCTCAGAGTTAGATGAGAAGTTTAAAGTGGCAAATTTGCTTTAACTTATCATTATGAAGTAAATGTTGATTGCACGATGTAATGGCTTTAGCATAATGACACCATTGGCGTTTATTATGGCTGCAATGCTCTTAGTTGGAATGACTAATCGGTCGTTTTGGTCTTAGTCGTAAGTCGTTTTTTATGCTTTTTTCATGCTGAATGACTCTAAGAAACTTATGAGCACATCTCTGGTAAACACCAGATATAAAGTGGTGCTTTTGTGTGATTCTTTGTGGAGAAACTTACAGATCTGTCCACTAAATCAACTAATCAATTAGTCAACAAAATAGACAACAAAATGCATTCTTAGTCGACTAACAAAAGTCGCTATCGCTTCTGTCCAATGGTAACAAAATCTCTTCTGTTGGTTCAAAGTCAAGGTTTCCATGACGTAATCATTTTAAAATGTAGCCGAAAACACCAGCTTGTTCAGGCATCCTGGGAAATTTACTTACTGAAGCAGCCAGACAGTCGAAGAAGCAGGACGGGAGAAAGTTTAAAAAATGCAGTAAATGTCACAAACTGTATAACTGTTCAAGGAGGAAGCAGACATAACATTCCCACTGGAGCTTTAATGTGCAGCTGTAGCACTGGATTGTATATAGCTGCATGCATATGTACTGTATAATACTCCAAATGGAAAGCACCAGGTGCCTTCATAAACTGACATTCACTTACTCAGTGAAGCAAAACGCAGCGGTGTGTTTACTTACCCTAGTCGTGGCCCCGTGCAGGTCAGAGCAGCTGACAGCTGATCGTGACGAAAAGTGTTGGAATCACAGAGGGAGGGTTAACGTGCATGTGGGAGAGTCTGCAGGGCATTTATGGTGATATATTGACCCGTGTGTTGAACTTGAACGCACCATATGGACGATCTTATCAAGAGTTTTGATATTTAAAGTGTAGAAATCGATGTTTTTTATTCTCCTGCTGTGGTGAAGGAAAGAAAGAAATCTCCTGGCATAAAAAAAAGAAAACAAACTAGACAGGAAGTCTAGTTTTCCCCCAAACACACACTCTGTAATTGCTTTTGGTAATTACTGCAAGACTGAGACATAAGAGCTTTTCTTTTATTTGTTCCCCGTGCTTTCTGGTGTACAGTTATCACTTTCATGCTTTGTTTTTGTATAAAAATACCTCTCATGTGCTGTCAGAACATTGTTTTCAGATGTTGCCCCTTTGCCCACACTTTTTAAAGTAGAACAGGAGATATTTTCCAACTGGATTTTGTACAGTTGTGTCCCAGATTTAGTCCCCTTGCAACCCAAAAGACAATATTCTTACTAAGCTGTTTACATGGCTAATGAAGATGATAGCGACGGCCAAAATGCCGAACTCGAGGCTTCAAAACGGCAGCGCACAAACCGATGGATGACGTCACGGTGCCTACATCCACTTCATACAGTATACACAGTCTATGGCGAAAACGTGAATGTCCCTATCTAGAGCCAGTGGTTTGTCCGGCTACGTGAAGAGGACCCGCTCTCTATGTAGATATGAACAGCTCATTCTAAGGCAACGAAAACACAATGATACTTATTTTAAGATGATTATACACTAAAGAAAACATACTTATTAATATTAATAGATCCCCCTGATTGCACACTGTTCCTTTAAAAGGTTAAACGAGTCTAGATTCACTTGATCACATCGTTAAGAGGCGTTGAAGGAAAAGTGATCCGCTGAGCAGCATTGTGTTGTCTGTGTTGACCTCAGTTGACAGATGGCTTTCACGCACTCATCCAAAGCTTCAAATCTGCTCCTCATTTCCTGCTCAGCGTCTGGCAGAGTTAAGACATACTCTGACAGCAGTAGCCGTGTGGTATGAATGCACAAATTATCAAAAATGTGGCAGTTTCCAAACCTCCAAAATGTCATATGCAGCGTGGGCGTGGGAGGTCTGAGGGCTGGAATGTGCAACAGCTGGATGTCCTGGCTTGGCAGAGGAGGCGGGTATAGCTGGATGATGGGGGCACACGGGGCCGTGTGGAGGAGGAGAGCCTCCTTCCCTTATCGCCCATCTGTGAGAACCTGGAAGTGGTACATTTTCCGAAGATTTACTGCGATGAGGCAATGGAGTCGGTCCCCCGGGAGAGGAGCTTCGATCCAATCAGATACGCCTTCATTTCCTCAGCTGCTGCTGTCACTCCTGCTGTTCTTCTCTCTTCACCAACAGTTTACTTTTGACTGTTTTGGTTTTTCCCCCCAAGCCATTAAATCAGACCAACAGGCCAGTATTGTGTTACTGAACACCACGGTTTTTCCAAAGCCCTCTTTTCCTTTTTATTATCGTTTGAAACAACAAACTAAATCATATCTCTTCTGCTGCGGGCCAATCTCAAAGCCAACCTCTGTGTTATCTTAACCTGTCAGCCGCTGTGTCCATTATTACAGTTTTCACATGTTAACCCTCGTCTCAGTTCAGTTTTAGTGTAAGGTATTTTAGGACTGCAATTAATGATTATTTTCTTGATTAATCGATTAGTTGTTTGACACTTTTCACCATTTTATAGAGCAATCAGTGTTTCCCAAAGCCCGAGATGACGTCCTCAAATGTAGAGCTGCAACAATTATTCAATTAGTTGTCAACTATTAAATTAATCAGCAACTATTTTGATAAATCGATTAATCGGTTTGAGTGTTTTTTTAAGAAAAAAAGTCTAAATTCTGATTCCAGCTTTTTAAATGTGATTATTTCTGGTTTATTTCCTCCTCTATGACAATAAACTAAATATCTTTGAGTTGTGGACAAAACAAGACATTTGAGGACGTCATCTTGGGCTTTTTCTGACATTTTATCGACCAAACAACTAATCGATTAATCAATAAAATAATGTAGGCACAGCTCTACTCTTCCACACTCACTTATTATTCCTTTTATTTGCATTTATTCTATGCATTTTCCGCCTACCTAATCAATGAAATCTAACTTTTAAAACATGAAATATATAATCCAAACTGTAAAAACCTCCAGTAAACTTCTTACTGTTTCTCAAATACTTGCTGCTGACTGAGGAGCAGTTCAGCATTTTGCTTCTGACCTTGAGCTTCTTGCTCGTTTCGATACGCATGGCAACTTTGAATCCAGCCGCTGAGCACAACGTGAACTAAACCTTTTTATTATGGTCTCTATATATAATTCAAAAACTCCATATTTTCCTGAGGTTATTTCCGTGCAGGACGGGCGTGTCGTTTGTGGTAGCACGAATGGTTGCATGCTTTTTCTCCATGCTGCAGAAACGGTCTCCGGGGACCCACTCATCAACTCACACAGAGGAGGAGTTTTAGTGTGTGTTGGGGCAACTTTGAGCAACCAATGACATCCATCATCGGTGCAGCAGGCCGGCCTCCACACTCTGGGGCTCCCCCCGTCCGTGTAAGTGCTTTTTCATGATGCACTGGGAGATGTGGAGGGAGGGTCTCTGAGTGTGAGCAGAGTCTTGGTTTTCATTCAGTGAGCAGCTTGGATTTAACTGTTGACCGGCTGGTTAACAGGTGGCGTTTGGGTGAACAGTGAGAGTGCTGTGTGCTGCTGTTGAGACACTGTTGTGTGGAGGACTGTTGCAGGAGCCGGCAGCATGTTGAAGATCCAGACTCTTCTCCTGGTCCTCTGTGCTGGGAGCCTGGACGCCTGGTGGTTCGGGGTCCCAGTAGCCGTCACAAAGGCCCCAGCGGCGACAACGCCAGCAGGAACGATAGGCGCCAACACGACGGTCAATGGCACCACACAGAAGATGGAAGAAGAGGAGGATGACAACTTGTCCGGTGTTGGGGAGGAAATCCTCAACGTGGCCACAGGAATCCGTAAGTTTGTCGAGGTGTGGGACGTGACCCCGACTCCAACCTCCAGGACTACTAACGGAAGCCTGACAGAGATGATGGAGAGCGCTAACCCTAACATGACCGGTAATGCAAAGGGGGAGGGTGGAGAGGGGTCTGGGATGGGGGTATCTGGATCAGGATTAGGGTCTGATCCTGGGTCACATGTAGAAGGTGATAAAATCCTGGCTGTCAATTTAACCAGGACTAAAGCTGATGTTTCTAAAATCAATGAGACTGTTGAGGGCGTTTTGGATTCCACGCTAACCCCGCCTGATAGTCGCATCAACGGTTCTGACCCACATTGTCTTCCGGTGCCCTCTGATTGGCCCATTTGCTCTGGCAAGAGACCAAAATCTTTCACGCTGCCCAACTTTCTCAACCACACCTCTGTGGAGGAGGTGAGGGCGGTCCTACAGGAGTGGGCGTGGCTCACAAGGGCGAGGTGTCACCACAGCGCCGGGTGGTTCCTCTGTCTCTTGCTGGCGCCCAGGTGCCCGTCAACCGCCGCCGCGCCCCTGCACCTGCCCTGCCGTAGCTTCTGCCAGGTGCTGCAGGACAGCTGCTGGCCGTCTCTGGAAAACGGGCGTCTCCCGGTGGAGTGTCGCCTGCTGCCTGAAACTGCGTGCGCGTCAGTTAGTAACCTGAAAGGTAACCCCAGCGGGTTAGAATGTATCCCGTCTGGTGGTGGCGATACATTTTGAATCCGATGTTTGTCGATGTTTAAGCGTTAGTCTGTGTGTTGTTTGTTTTGGTAACACACGTGTCCAAGCGCATTAATTAATGTTTTGGATCGCTTTAAACATGATTTTGCATGTTTTAATGTAATCAAGTACTTTACATTACAGCTGACCATTTTCCAAACCATGCGTAGTGTTTGAAATGTTTGAAATGCACATTTCACATACACAACTCAGGGACTTGCGTTAAGAGTACTGCACTGATTTAGCTCTCCTGTAACATTTTCGGACTCAGGAAGGACAAATCGATGCAGCAAAACCAGAAAGTATTTTTTTTATTCCACAAATTCTTCTACCTTGTCAAAACCTGGCGCCTACATTACCCACAATTCAACTTGACTTGGCGTGCCGTTTACCTCGGAAATCGGAAGTCGGAGCTGGAAATGACGTCACACCCGAGTTGACCGTATTCTAGTCCAAGTCAGAAAGCTTAATGGGGTTTGCTCCAGCCAGGTTAGACATTGTTAGCGGTAGATAGAAGTTGGACAGCACTGTGAGTACAACTGATTTAATGAGACACAAATAAGACAGAAGTGCTATAAACAGTATATGACAGTACTACAGCAGGCTACAGAGGTCTAGTTGGCTCACTTCTTTAAACTCCACACCCCCATATTTTTTTATTCTCTAACTTGTAGTCTTCAGACACAAACCAACGCTGTCTGGCGGCGTTCCCCTTTTAAGCCATCCATCACAGTAAACACCACGTCTGCTTTCATTGTTGTCAGACTTACATTTTTGTTGCATCTGTAGGTGCAGATTGACATGATGTTTGTGGTGATGAATGCTCTCACTCAGGCATGCTTCAAGTCTCTGCAAGTTCAATATCCAAGCTGTGCATTGAAACTAAAATTATGCCTGGAAGGTTGGAAAATGGTTGCCAATAATGTAATGTATAAACAAATCTGCAAAATATTGAGTTGAAACATGCAAAACTAGCGGTATGATCACTGCAGTCTACTGTTGCACATGTCCAGAGGACGCCGTTTTGCACAAACGCATGAACACCTGAGTTCACGTCACTGTCCCAGCCAGGATGCATGCCACCTCCATGTGATTGTCTGTCTGCACAGTGCAGGACTGCATCTGCAAAACCACCTTTTTATTGTGTGTGTCAGCAATGGACAGCAAGGTTACAGGTTCTTTGTAGCCGTTTCTGCTGTATATGAAAGCTAAACTAAAATGCATAATAACATATTCCATTTATTGCATGATTATGTGCATCCAAATCCCCTTAAAATTACTTTATACGTTGAGTCAAAGGTTCCCAAGTCCATTTATATTAAGAAAAGCATATACATTATATAAATCCTTAAGACAGGAAATGCTCCAGAGGCCCACGTCCAGCCTCGTCATAAATTGTGCAGTAAGGAGTCTATGAACTTTGCTGCATAAAACCATCTTTATCACATGTTTTCCCACAGGGATATTTAATGTAAATGTTCTGGGTTTAAGTGGCTGGTAGTTTTGTTATTTTCCATGAGCCACAAGTAGGATTCTTGTTTGGATAACCTTTAAACTCAGACATAAACTATACTGTTAAACACTCCTACATCTACAGTACTATATGTGGTGGAGAATTTAGTTCCCCCTGAGTTATTATCATCAAGATGTAGTGAAAGTGGTTGGACACAATGGGCACTTTTGACATTATGCAGGACAGGATATGAGACTTAAATGTTCTTGTCGTTAGACTGCTTTTATGGGGTGTGAATTTCCAAACACCTGCACTGGCTGCCTCATTCATTAACCCAGCAGAAAGGAAAAGGAAGAGGGAGACATGTGGCGTTTAAGTTAATTATTTTTCAGCAGACGTGGTTTTAAGGAGATTGTATTTTATCAGGGAATCCAAGATAGATGTGTTAGTTCTATATATTGCATACTATTGTCTTCATGCTCTCTTGGTTGGACAAGAGAGTTGGTGTTTCTACATGCAGCGGTTGAACAATAATCACTCCATTGCTGCTGTCACCTCCTACTCTTGCATGCCGGTCACGCATTTCTGTCCTGGGTTATCTGCTTGTCATCATATTTCACGATTTCTGATCAGCTGGCGTTGAATTCTGTGTGGATTTAGAGGCTGTTGAAGCTTCAGAGGGGAAACAATTGAGCCATCTGTGGTGGGGAGGATGGCATTTATGATAGCGGCTGTGGGTGGGAAAATGGTCTGTGTGGCGATTGTGTGCTCGGGTTGGGAGAAAGGGCAACGGTGTCGCGGTACGTAACAAGAGAGCCTTGTGACTGGGATGAGACTGGGCGGCTCAACGTCTCTACCAGAGGTCATAGGCCACCGCCCAGTCGCCTACCCTCTCAAACCAGTAACACTTGATGGCTGGTAATTAAGTGCTCAGCCAACCATTAGAAGATGAGCGGAGGCAGAGTGTGAGAGGGACTTTTATGAGAGCGGGAATTACCCGCTCTTTCAGTCGGCTCTTCAAAAATACTTTAATCATTTAAAGCTGCATTTTGGGCCAATTTACGATTTATACATCATTAATCCGATTCCTTCCTGTTTAATTGAAATTTGCTGTTTTCCAGTTAGTGGTGAGCTGGTTGTGGCTCCTGCAGCCATGGCAACGGCAACAAACAGTACGAGAGAAAACAAAAGCAAAGCGTAAAGGAAGAATTCACCAATTTTAACGTATTAAAGTCAGTTTATCAGTCACGAGGAATCGGCTTGTAAAATAGTATAACGTCTTCTTTGGCTGCGGAGGAGAAGTTTGGGCTTCGTCTTTAAGACGCCAACCAACAGCATGACCTTCAGACAGAACCAGGCTACCTGTTTCACCCTATTTCCAGTCTTTATGCTAAGCTAAACTAACTAGCCGGTGTAAAATAACAGAAATTTTCCAGCAGCAGGGGCGCCAGAAAATGTCTGTTAAAAAACGGAAAAATACTGTCCGTTAATTAACATAAATAAACTGTAAATAAAAAAAAAAACAGTAATTATCTTTATATAATTGGCCTTTTATTACTGTAATATTACAAGAAATATTTGACTTTTAACATATATATATTGTTTGAATAGTCATATACTGTAGATCTAAGACCATTTACATATAAATCACAAATGAAACATGTAATTTTACGTTACAAAATCCCAAATTTACATTAACTCAGAAGTTTTGCAAAAAAAAATCTGTATATTTACAAGAAATATTTTTAGAATTCCATGAAATCCTTTTCTTCTAATATAAATTAATTGTCATAAACATCTAAAAAACTAAATAATTATCTTTAAAAATGATCAAGAAAAGCTTAAATACAGATAATTACGATTGTGATTACAACAAATATTGTAAATCTAAGACCATTTACATATAAATCACAAATGAAACATGTAATTTTTACATTTTTTTTTCTGTCATTTTGAAATACAGACAAAAAAATGTAAAATTTCCTGAAAAAAATTGTAAAAAAAATGTTTTTTTTTACAGTGTAACTCGGCATAAAAGCAAATAATATTTCCCAAGATGTCTGATTATCGCTGCCTTGAAATGGAACTTGTGAGCTTGTGAACACGGTATGCTTGGCTTGATCGTACCTGTTGCAACCCAAATACATCCATCACACATTAACATTTAATCTGCAGCCAAGAAACCAGCTTTTTTCAAATCTTAAGAAAAGCTGGATGGATTCAGAAAGCTGATGTCATCTGATCCCCCATCAGTCATCTTTAATTTCCGTTTATTCTAACATGGATTAAGGTCTGACTGCGGAGCAGAGGGAAGCTGTAGATGTCACAGCTGCGTCGCCTCCGTTTGAAGTGTTAACTGATGTGTGAAGTCCAGTTGGTTCGGTCCCGAGAGGATAGACTTACAGACTTACAGCTGGGGGTGTTAATGGTTGAACCCTCTGGTTTAACTGACAGGTTTGGTGTCAGAAAGAGACACACTTGGAGGTTAAACATGTTTGCTTCCCAACAGACTGTCTGAACTGCATAAATACCTCAGAGTATCATTAGACAATTAAATGAGCTTTTTATTGCAGTGCTTACTTCTCCAAATACGGTAAAGTAAATCACTCAGATTGAGGCATACTTTGATAATGGTGTAACGTTCTTTAACCTTTTGCATGCACAGAATAGAAAGAAATGTTTTATTGTAATTATAGACGAGGAATGAGGTTTTGATCTTCATACAGACATTTTAAGTTGCAATGGGCCTTGAAGTCATCCAAAAATACCAGTACTGCAACATGATACCAATCCAATACAGTTTATGCTGTTGTTAATGAGCAATTTCTATGCCACTTGTTTTTATATGACATCTCTGCTGCAATTCAATACTCAAGTGTATCCAGTCCGCTGTCAGATTTAGTAATCGCGTAGTAGGCATCATATATATCAGCATTAAAAGTCACTGCTGCAGCATTTTCCAAGTGTTTTAAAAGGTATACCTGCTTGTACAGATGTGGAACTGTTAATTTGGTAGATTTGGCAGTACAGTATGCAGCGAGGCTTGAGCTGTTCATACTAAGCACCCCATAAAGGGTCGTCCAGCACAAGAAATTCCATCTTATTCTCCTTTTTCATCTTTGTTTTTGGTGAATTATATTCCTCTGCATGATGTTTTTGCAAGTATTTCATCAAGTTGTTCATCAAATGTTGCCTAAACCTAATCCACATGCAGGACTCTGGATTCAAAGTCCCAGCATCTGTCCACCAAAAATGGTGTGAACATCAAACCCCACAATCTGAGTCATCACTTCCTGTGATCAATAGTCTTTTGGGGCCATTAAAAGAGATTTTTGTGCCTCTTGGCCTCCAGGGAAGCTGTTTTCTTCCCCCTGAGGAGGCACTTAACACTCCTAAACGTCTGGAGGAGTCCATCAGTCTCAGCCTTTTATAACTGGCATGTTGTGTCAATGCAGGCTTCTGGGACTGATTCAGTCTGTGCGTCCCTCATGGTCCACTTTCCCATGGACATCTGACACGCATTTCCTTCCTCTGCCTCCATCTGTCTGTGGCAACAGCTCTTCTTTCTTCGCACGGTGAAACAGGCATTGGATTTCTCTGGGGTTACATGTCGGAAAATACAGACATGGCACTCCAGTAATCCTCCGTAACAGAATACATGAGGTCATCTATGCCTTCGGCGGGGCCGTGAAACATTGCTGCTTGTTGTTCCTCCACACAATGGGTCCTCGGAGGAGGCAGAAGCAGGGCATGAAGCCATGAGATGGTTGTTTCAGAGGGCAAAGTTCACACGTTTGGGTGTCATGCCAGTTTCAAGCCAAGTTAAAGAAACAGCTGATCACCGATATGAAGTACTCTAATGTCTAAAATATCACTATACGCTGTAACAGTGACTGCAGGACTAATGAAAATATTATTTTAGAGGCCTAAATGGGTGAAATTATCCACAACTTAATTAGAAAATCATCATTAACATCTTGCTTGCTTTGCATTTCACAGCAAAAACAAATAAATTCAGAGGCTGAGACTGAGATTTGCAACTCTGATAGAGAAATTAGAAAAGTGTGTGTAGCTGGTAGTTTGCAGACATTGTTCCTGTTCATGGGAGTCTTAACTGGTTCAGTGGGAGAGCTGTGGTTGGACCAGATGTGAAGTGAAACAGGATCATTTCACATGCTGCTGCAGAAGAGGAAGTTCCCTTATCGTCATTTATCATTTAAAAATATGAATTCTACATTCATAATTTGACCCACCTGGTTTGTGCAACAGCTGCAGCAGCTGTGTCGCTGAGATTAACCAATAGCAGGTGTCCTCAGTGGGAAGTTGACCACCCGGCCGGCGTGCCCGACTCGAGCTCCAACTAGATGAAGTCCCACGGGATCCAGGCTTAGCCGTAGCTGCTGTGCAGGTCGACATAACATAAAACCACCATTCATGCAACAGGGACTCTAAATGTTTGTGAGAACATGTGTTCAGGATTACTGCCTGCCAGCGTTGGGTTGATGTAGTGCAGATGTGCAGTTGGTTATGAGCTGAGGAGATGAGGAGTGTTGGTCAGTATAATGTGACTTTCCTCTCAGCAGGTGAGAAGGTGTACAAAAACACTCCAGTTAACAGACAGAAATGACGATATATCCTGTCGAAACACTAATTTAAGGGTGAAAAAATGTCCAAAATCATTAAACTGTATGTTCTGAAAGCATGCATCGCCATTATATATTGGTCTTCGTCAGAGTTACAGCTTCCTTTACTGTCGTTGACTGTATGTAATACTGTCACATCATTAATAAACCTTGGGAAACCCCCACGACCTCTGACCTCTCTGACTCTTTAATGCACACATTGTACTTGTTGGTCATTCTCTCATGAATCTGCGGAGACAGGCCGTCCTCAGGAGATCACTGAGTGGACGTGTCCGCCGGGCCAAAACCCTTTCTCCCCCGTGATGCAGATTTATGAGAATGTAATCTGTTGGTCTCTGGGGCTGTTTGAATCTATGGGAACTGAAGCATCAGCAGTTTTTCCATCAATTTGTCCCACAGACGCTGCAGCATAAAAGTAGAAACTGAGATTCAGCATTAGTTAAAGCAGCACTTTTCCCTCTTTAAAGCCCACTGATCTCTGATCTGCGGTTTGCAGTTTGACCTGGAGGGTCAGTGTGGTTTAGTGTTTGTTGTTCCAGAGGCACTCGTCATGGATCAGTTGAGTCGGTGACTCATTTAAAGCCGCTCTCTAACTCGTTGCGCTTCCTGCAGTGAAAGTTTTAACACATCCTAACCTGTATTTTGACTTAAAACCTGTAAAAAGATTCTTAAATCAGAAGAAACTGCTTAAAGGATGGGTCCATCTGCGTTCTTTTCTGTTGATTTCAAATGGAAACGTCCCTTTCTGACGGAGAACTGAAGCCGTTACGTTGCTCTATTCAAAGCCACCAGACACAATTCAATTCTGGATAGTTTGTCAATAGTTCAGTTTCTAGGTTTTTCTTTCCAAAGAACTTGTGATTTGCTGATCATTTCTGTGCTTCAAACTGACCCTGTCTTTGGAACTCGTGCTGCCCTCAAGTGCACCTCCGACTTCACAACCTTTTGGGCCACATTTTAGTTTTTTGGGGGGGGAAATAATAACAAAACATGTCCTATATTGAAAGTATTTTATTTGTGGCCGGTGATTTTGTTCAGGAAACTCTGTCTTTCTGTCTCTTAACTTCCTGTTTCTTCCCGGCAGAGGAGAGTGGCGTCTCTTTGCTCCAGCTAATCGGAGACCCTCCACCCGATGAGATCACCAAGGTCTACGGGCCGAGGGGGGGGACCGCCTACGTCTTCACCCCCGCGGCGGTGTCGGGCCAGCCGGCTCTGGCCCACGTCCCCAACCCTTTCCACCGCCACTTCTCCCTCCTCTTCCACATCAAGCCCTCCACCCCGGCCGCCTCCGTCCTCTTCTCCATCACCGACGGGCCCCAGAAGCTCATGTACATCGGCGTCAAGCTCAGCGCGGTGAAGTCCGGCCGCCAGAGGGTGCAGTTCTTCTACACCGAGCCCGACTCCGAGGCTTCGTACGAGGCGGCCAGCTTTGACGTGCCGAGCATGGTGGACACCTGGAGTCGCTTCTCGCTGGCCGTCTACGAGGAGCAGGTGACCTTCTACCAGGGCTGCGACTCGGAGCCGCAGGTGGTGAAGTTTGAGCGGTCGCCGGATCCCATGGAGCTCGACGTGGGGGCGGGGATCTTTGTGGGTCAGGCGGGAGGAGCTGACGCCGATAAGTTCCAGGTAATATATTTGGACAAAAGACGGCTGCATTTGGAGAAGTGATTATTTAAACTTTAAATACAGACTTTGGAGGATCCACGTTCAGAATTGGAACGTGTTAAACTATGATTATGATAAAAAAAAAACACATCCTTTTTAATAAAATATTATTTTACTGACACACAACACTAGAGTACATTATATAACTGAAGCATTGTTTTTATTAAGTAAAAGTACATGTCTGCTGTGCAAAAAAAGTGAATAAATTCACTTTTACAGACTGTGAAATCGGTATTTTACACCTATTTAACACACGAGCATTTGGAAGATTCTCTGACCATAAACTCCAGGGTGCCAGCAGAGGAAATGCTCAAGAGCTCAAGAGATGTTTGCTCATCACATTTCTGACAGAAATTAATGAAAAACAGCAACGAATCTTCCTCCAAATGTCGCCCACGGGACCTGGAGGAGTCAGAGTAATTCACTGTGTGGAAGTCTGACCTCGGTCGGGTCAGATCCCTCTTTAATATCTCCCTCACGGCAGGTTTGTGTCTGGGTCGCACTAGGAAACCTTCCTTGTTCTAGTAAATCTATTACTTGACCCCTCTCACCTTTTGACCTCTGACATTTCAGCTTGCACCCAGTCAGTGACCCAGGTGACCACATGTGACGGTCACATGGCCGTTTGAAGTGGAGAAGAAATAGATAAAACTCCAAATTTGTCTAAATCTTCTATTCTGAGCTGCATCTCTGGGCTTTTTCTGAGAAAATCATACCAAAAAAATATTTTTTTAAGGACACGAACTGGTCTCTAAGGTAGAATATTCTCACTTGTGAAGCGCCATAAAGTCCACTCGTGTTAACGAGCCAGAATACGGCCTCTGGTAGAGGATTTAAGATCCTTAACTAACACAATATTCTGCTCTGCATGAGTCATTTTCCATCTTTTCCAGCTCTTTGGAGATTTCAGAGGAATCTGATTGCAAACAATGACTCATGTTGAAATAACGTGTGTGTGTTTTTAGGGTGAGATTGCAGATCTGAAAGTGGTGGGAAACAATCGGGCAGCTGAGCGTTTGTGTGACGACGAGGACGACTCTGACGCTGTGAGTATTTTTTTTTATATATTTAAGTCAAAGTGTCTGAATGCTTTAGTGTGTAACATCTTTTCTCTCTCTCTGTGTCGCAGGCGTCTGGTGATTATGGCAGCGGTGATGGCGACAAGAGACGGACAGGACACACTGTGAAGGTCAGTTTCATTTCTGCACCGCCAACTGAAACTCAGTCAAACTAAAAATCGGCTCGATATGAATCCTTGCAGTTATTTGATATGAAAGTACATGAATGAATGTAGAGCACGGTTTCTCAACCTGGAGGTCCCGACCCCCACTAGGGGTCGCCAAAGTGTCATGTGGGTCGCAAGGCTTTCTTCATTTCTTTCTGTTCATTTTAAGGGGTGTAAAACAATAGAATAGATAGAACAATGGCCAAGCTGCTGATGCAAATGTCTGTATAGCTTTTGTCACAGATTAAAAACATCATAAACTACATGTCTAGACGTCACATTAAAGAATAGGTTCACAATCTGTTCAATCTGTCGTAAAACAAGTTTTCCTTGCTGTAAACATCCATAACAATGCAGGAACACACATGACATGAGAATCTATCGCCCCAGTGCATGCTGGGAGGATTCACAACACATCTACAGTACCTCATGTAACTGCAGTCACATTATCAGCACCCTGCCAGTTATATGGATGCTCATCATGGCTCGTTTTGCCTTTTTTCAAAACAAGATAACTCAGATTAACCAAAGATGGATGAGAATTAACAGGATTATTTTATCCTGATAACAGCATGTTAGCCTGGATTGATGGACTGTCAACATAATGCAGCAATGTTGCATGCAATGTTTCAGTTAATTGCAGAACTCGATGCACAGAATTCAGATGAATTCGACCTACGTGCATGTCTGTCTAAAGACAGAGTTTGTTTTTTAAATACTGTTTCAGACTCTCGAGCATAAAACTGATGGATAATGGTGAATAAATATGAAATAGTCTGTGAAAACATCTGATAATGGGGCATTAACGTTTGGGATTTATGCTGCAGATACTTTAAACTATTGTTTTGTTTCCAGACCACGCCTGCTTCCTTCCGGCCCGTACCTGAACCGCCTCTGATATCCTCACATGGAAACAGACTCAAAGACACAGGTAAAAACTCACAGTGGAATCACTTACGACTGGTGTGTCTGCCAAGACGACCATCATACTGCGGAAAAGTGTGATGGAAGC
Source organism: Sebastes miniatus (assembly GCA_916701275.1). Taxonomy (NCBI): domain Eukaryota; kingdom Metazoa; phylum Chordata; class Actinopteri; order Perciformes; family Sebastidae; genus Sebastes; species Sebastes miniatus. The sequence continues at coordinate 108,679 of CAKALS010000368.1, read as the reverse complement.
TTTTAATCATACAGCAGCCACTGCCAACAAAACGTCTTGTAGAATCACTGTGCTTTTATCCAGAAGTATGTGCATAAGGGTGCTTGTCTGGACCTGAAAGTGTGGGGAGTTTTGCTGCAGGGTTTCAACATGTTGGCGAGATTTTAAACTCTGTAGCTCCCCCAGGTGGATAGTTAAAGAAGTAGAGCATTTGGGGTTTTATACTGTCACTTGAGCATTAATAAGTGTCTCATAAGGAGAGGGAAATCTCCTTTAAAGACCCGCATTAGAAGATTAAGACATTTGAAAATCCTAAAAGTTTAATCTGTCCGTCACCTCTTCCAATGAGGCAACACATTCCCGCTCTGCAAGCCAACACCTGCAGACCTCAAGCAGCCGGTAAAGTTGTGTTTGTGTTGACTTTAGATGTCAGGTTTCCGCAGCCGTCGGTGGACAACAGCCGGCCCGGAACGCCCGGCCCGAGAGGTGGGTCGCTGGGAGATTAGGAATACATCCTAATCAACATGTGGCCATCCTATCACAGCATAGAATGAGCGCTGTGTCTCCAGCTGCTGGAGTTTCTCATGTGTTGGAGCTGTGAGCATGTTGGTGGAGGTTCCTTTGCAATCTGAGGGCCATCTAAGTTATTCAACATGAGTTATTCTTCAGTGCAAACAGTCAAATTCTACAGTTTCACTGTTTCTATAAGGGCCTTAAAGAGTTACTAAACACCCAAACAGTTGAAAACCAATGTTTAAGGATATTAAGTAGTGTTATTGATGGATTCAGGTACAAAATTTGACATTTTAGTGATTTCAATTCTACATACTGTTATAAATATGCATAGTGACTGCCCTCTACTGGTTGAAACGTGGCTATTGCAATTGAATTTTACTATTGAAGAGTAGCCGTAACCCTTTCAATTAGCCTTTGAATCGATTATAATAATCGCTGGCATACACATATCCCTTTCTGGAATGTTTATAAGAGTTTATACTGTATTTTTTCACCATAACAGTCCCTTTACATCCCTCTTACCTAAACATAATCATAACAATAGTCATCATGCAGCATCTGATATGGCATCCAACAAAGTTATTCCAATAATTTATGAGTGGCAATCAAGGATGGATGTTTTTTTCTATAAATGAAAAGGAAATATTACAGATCAGAACACTAGCTGCAAAACAAAAGATTGAATCAGTAAAAATAAATCATCATTATTCTCACTTTTATCACTTAATACATCCAAAATCTTGGTATTTAGGTCATCTTTAGGCCTTAAAAACATGACTCAAATATAAATACAAGAATGCATTAATAAATGCATGCAATATTAATCTAATGAATCCAGTTTTGACTCACAAAGTTGTTTCAAATGTAATTATTATTAATACACAGTCAAAAGGGAGAATTATGAATGATGCAGCAGCGCCCTCTGCAGAACAGATTGCTTCTCTGCTTCTATCTAAATGTGTCCACCAGGTGGCGTAAGACTACTGAGAGAAAACCCTTAAACTGATGCAAACACATCTATTCTTTCACTACAGACTGTTTTGGCTTTTGCTTTTGCTTTTGGTGGTAGTGTTTTTGCAATTAATAACAATCATTGCTGTTTGACTTTTTATTCTTTCTCATAAATTGGTGCTTTTGTTTATTTTGGTGGCGGTAGTGATGACGACACTGGATCAGTGTGACCTGATTTATGCACATTCAGAGTAAAAATGAGGCTTAATAGTTACTCAAATAAGATAAAATCATATGGTACATTACACATACCATATGTTTCATATTTTACAATTACTTACATTTTGTTCTTGTTTAGCTAACTTAATTAATATATAAAAAGTCATACAATAATACCCAATTCACAAACATGGCATTTATGGCAATCTTGTACTATTAATTTACTTGTAAGGATGTGACATGGTAGTACATGCAAATTATTTTAACTGTTTGTGACATCCCGAGATTGTTAATTAAATGCTTTAAGTGCATAAATTGTGTGTTTTTGCTTTTGTTTGGAGCATGCAGCTGGAAGTGGAGCTGATCACCGTCCCCTGCATGATGTATTGAAGCTCTAAAATCAAGTAATTAACAAACTTATTTAACGTCCTTCAGGTGCCAGCGGTGCTAAAGGTGAGAAAGGTGACCAAGGAATGAAGGGCTCAGCGGGGAACACGGGCCCAGCTGGGCCGAAGGGAGAATCAGGCTCTGGTTCCTCTGGTTCCTCCGGTTCCTCCTCTCAGGCTGGAGGACAAGCACAGAAGGTAGAAACATGTCTTTATGTGTCTCTGTGCATGACTGTGTAATCAGCTGCATGCAATACTTACACTTATATATGTCTTTTTTCTTTGTTACAGGGAGAAAAAGGTGTAAAGGTATGTTAACTTTGTTCACACTGAAGAGAGTTTATTCTTTTAGTTTGGATCATTTTATATTTAACGGATGTCCACTTACAAGCTTTTTCCTCAAGCTTTCAACCATCTCATCAGCAGAGGAACATTTTCATACACTAACATATCTTTTAGCTGAATATGACTCGTTCCTCCTCTCCAGGGTAGCTCCGGCTTCGGATACTCCGGCAATAAAGGGGAGCGTGGGGCTGAAGGGCCTCCTGGGCAACCTGGTCCTCCCGGACCTGCAGCGGAGGTGGTTCGACTCGGGGACGGCTCCGTTGTGCAGCAGGTGTCTGGACCGCCCGGACCGCCAGGACCACCAGGGTCAGACGGGGCCGTTGGACGTGCAGGAACTGATGGAGAGGCTGTGAGCACAGAATGATCTTCACAATATGCTTCTTATTTTACATGAATGTCACTCACTGATTGTTGGTTATCTTTCAGGGTGATCCAGGAGAGGATGGAAAAGCTGTAAGTGTCTTTTGTTTTCATTGAACAGATTGAGATGTTTCTATAAAGACGAGTTATTAATGGACTTGTCCCGTTCCCCAGGGTCCCGCTGGGCCTCGAGGAATCCCAGGAAGTCCAGGAACTGCTGGTGCTAAAGGCCAAAAGGTTGAGATGTTGTTCTTGAGCTGTTATTATATTAAGTTATAAGGATTTATTTATCATAATAACGTGTGATATTTCCAGGGTGAGCTAGGAGACGGTCAGCCAGGACCCAGAGGCCCACCAGGTCTACCAGGACCTCCTGGATCTGGATCTGGATCTGGCACCGGTGACCGCCCGGTACGTCTACACTTCAAACACCTTTTTCTTTTATTGTTTCAAGACTTTTCACTGTATCATGTGATGTTTTGACAGACGTTTTACGACATGGAGGGCTCAGGATTCCCAGACTTGGACAAAATCAGGGTATGTTGATGATTATTCAAATTAAAGTGAACTTTTTACACAACATAATGATTACATGATTTGTTATCCAGGGTGGCCGTGGTCCTCCGGGCCTCCCAGGCCCTCCCGGCCCTCCTGGGACTTCAGTGGCAGTGGGACCCAACGGTCCAGTAGCGTTCGGACCTCCTGGACCACCTGGACAAGACGGAGTCCCCGGTCTGCCTGTGAGTAGTATGATGCGGTTTTCATTGTACGACGTAGAGCTGAAACAATGACAGAAAATGAATCCACAACTTTTTTTGATAATGGATTGTTGCTATGGAGTAAATAGCAATAATACTGATTGTTTATGCATATCTTGTGTGCTGTTTCAGGGCCCTCCTGGTCCTCCTGGGAGACCGGGTCAACCAGGACTCGGAGGAGGAGAGAAGGTGAGAATGCACAGATTGATGTTAATGCTGAATATTTCTCATAGATTACAAATAAAACATGCAGTTTCATTTTGCATAAAATATCTTTCCCCTGCAGGGTGACGTTGGTGAGCTTGGTCTTCCAGGAGCAGCTGGAGAAAAGGTGAATTTTAAGTGAAATCTTAACGTTATGAATCAAAGTTTTGCTCTTGAACTTGAAATTAAAATGAGAAATGTGTGGTGGGTGCATCTAGATAGATTCTCTCCTCCGTGTTTGTCGTCTTCCTCTAGCAAGACTCGCAAGACTCCAACTTTTTCACCGGCCTGTTTTCTTACTTTGCTCCATCCTCTACGGTGTGTAATGGGTCGCAGGTACTGGGGGGGTCTCTGCTTTGGTGATTTCCTTCCTCCTTTCACCACTTAACATGTTGTGTTTTTAACAAAACGTCGCCGTTTGTAGCTCTGCACACGTCTCTTGCATGTCATCTATTTTGTAAAAGTAATTCCCTAACCTGCTAATAACAGGAGTGTCTACCTGTCCGTCTCACCTCAGGGTGCTCAGGGTGACCTCGGACTGCCAGGTACATCTGGGCAGAGTGGGCTGGCAGGACTTCCAGGTCCCATGGGACCAGTTGGACCTGCAGGACCTCCTGGGCCACCAGGGCCATCATACCGCGTTCATGTGAGTAAAGGTTAAACGTATATACAGATGTTTCTTTTCTTGTGTGGACAGATTAGAGAAAGGATTGTATCACTACATTAGTAATGGAGAGAAACGCTCTACTCCTCTCTACTTACAGGGTAACGAGGGTGAATATGAGACGAACAACGGCTTGCCTGGACACAGTGGCCCACCTGGACCACAGGTACCCAACCACCCATACGTGTACATGAAACCGTCTCTAAACAGTAGATGCTCTGCCTCATGTTTCCATCTCTTCTGTCTTCCAGGGTCCACCTGGTATTGCAGGTCTTCCTGTAAGTACTGCAGAGTCTGTATGGCTTTTATTCTCTCTCAATTACACACAAATGTAGCTGTTGTTATTATTATTAATGGAGGGATATTCTTGGTATTAAAGGTCCCATATTGTAAAAAGTAAGATTTTCTTTTTTTTATATTATAAAGCAGGTTTAAGAGCTTTATAAATCCTGTGAAAGTATCGAAGCGCTCAACATACAGAGAAATACACACAGCCCGTATTCCAAAATTGTGCGTTTGAAACAAGCCGTTAGGATTTCTGTCCATTTGTGATGTCACAAATATACAATATTTAGACCGTTACACGGTTTTAAACATTCTAAATGTGTCCCAGTTTGTTTCCTGTTGCAGTCTATGTAAATGACATCAGCTGACAGGAAGTAAACAAGGACCCAAGCTGTTGCCTAGCAACGCAATTCCGTTGCAATTCCTTTGAAATGAGCTAAAACGGAGCGTTTCAGACTGAGGGTAAATACAGGTGTATTCAAGCAGACAGCATGAGGAAAATAAAGTTTTTTTTAAACATTAAAGTATGTAAACATGTTCTAGTAGAAACACTAAATACAAGATGAACCTGAAAATGAGCACGATATGGGACCTTTAAGTAAAGAGTATGAGTATTAGTGATGTTTTATTATGGTTTCCAGGGTAGGTCAGGTTTGCCAGGTAACCATGGAGACAAAGGATCAGAAGGACCAAGAGGACCTCCTGGGATACCGGGTCTCGACGGGTTCCCAGGACAGCTGGTATGAGACCAGATTTTGTATACCATATAACATGTAAATAATACACCACTGCTTGTTTTTATGGCTCTAATAACTGATTGTGTTCATGTTTTTAGGGTGAAAAGGGAGACAGAGGACTGAGAGGAGAGTCGGTGAGTCGTGTGCTAAATATATAGAACAATATTAACTTTATTTTTAAGCTGTAATGGAAATCTGATGTTATTAGTGTTGCAGGTATTTTCTTATAAACCAAAGTACTTTTTATTTTCTCAACATGTCAATATGCGCTCTCTGCTCTTCTTATGGATGATTTTGTGTGGCAGGGTCTACCAGGGCGAGACGGCGGCCCACCTGGACCTCCAGGGCCTCCCGGACCTCCCGGACAAGTCACCACCCAGGAAAGTGATGTGAGTCAGAGATCCAGTCGTTAACACAGAGACTGAATATGTAAAATTAACTTAACGCTAACATCACAGCCTGCCATTTAATCACTAAATCACGTATTTAATATTCACTAACAGTCACTGCCTGCTGCTGTTTGTTCACCTCCACACTAACTGACCTAACTTTGTCTTGCCATAGTATAATGACGTATATTGGACCGAAGGGTCGGAGGTAAGTCGTCCACTAACTGACCATCAACCTCACTAAACTAAAGTTATTCTAACATGTTTACACAGTATCTTCTATTGTTCTTTACGTGTTATCTCTCTCTCTCTTCTTTAGGGAGGAAACGGTGTTCCAGGTCGAGCAGGATTCCCAGTACGTATCATAATCAATATCACATTGATTGGGAATCAATATGAGAAACTGGATGGAAATCAGAGTATTATGTGTTTTTATTCAGGGGCCCTCTGGACCAAGGGGAGAAAAAGGAGACGCAGGTCCTCCAGGATATGCACCTAAAGTAAGATCATTCACATTTTTAATTTAGCATTTTACACACTAAAAGATGCATGTTGAATGATTTTTTTTGTGCAGCATTGCTAAGATAAAGATTTGTCCTACCAATGAGTTGTATTTTGTAGAAACTGATCTTTTAATACATCATTCTTTTATTTGACTTAATTAATTAACAGTTCGTAATATCATTTTGTCGATTTAATTTGCCAGATTTTAATTTCTTTAATATGAATTATATGTTTCTTAAATTCCTGACAGCTCAGATTCATGACTAAACTATCTTGTAATTTTGAGTTATATTTTATTTATTTAATTATTTAATTATCTTTTTATTTATTTTTTTTATTTTATTTATTTATTTATTTTTATTATTTATTTATATATTTATTTATTTATTATTTTTTTTATTTTTAAGATATAATTTGAGTATTTTGTTATATCATTTTGTCGATTTAATTTGCCAGATTTTAATTTATTTAGCTCAGATTCATGACTAAACTATCTCGTAATTTTGAGTTATATTTTATTATTTTATTATTTATTTATTTATTTATTTATTTATAAGATATAATTTGTATTTTGTTCTATTAAGATATGCATATTTTATTAAATATAAATAAATAATATTAAATATTTAGATATCTTACTATCTCAACTTAATGACTTTTTCTCTCTATTTATCCATCTAGCAAACAGATAAAGACATTTTTTCTGCAACTTTATGGCAGATATTGAGAGATTGCAAGGAAAAGCATGATGATATATTGCTTTACAAATGTTATGCAGCACAAAACTGTAATTTGTTATCTGAGTATGTTAGCATTTCTTCGTATCTGTGTCTCTCCCGTTTTGTTCCAGCGGTGGTTTGAGTTAAACATGTTGTTGTGTTCAGGGGGAGAAAGGAGAGCCTGGTATCATCATGGGGCCTGATGGGAGACCTCAGTACCTCGGTGGTCTGGCAGGACGGCCGGTAAAAACCTTAATGAATGACCAGATAACGAGCTATGAGGATGCAACACACCATTCTTGTATCACAGCTCAAACAAACTTTCTTTCTGTCCTGCTTAGGCTTTTAAGATCCAGGAATTTAGCATCTAAATAAGTCAAGTTCTTGCCTAAATTATCAGTGTGATGTGTATTAATTTACAGGGCGATAGTGGACCCCCTGGACCTGAGGGACCTCCAGTGCGTACCGTATTTATATTTACCACATTTTCAGTGTTTTTCTGATATTACATACATTAACAAACACCACAGAATCAGTATAATAAACCTGTATGATTAATTGTTTCTCCAGGGTCCTTATGGAACTGCAGGCCAGAAGGGAGATATCGGGTTTCCAGGTAGACCGGTAAGTAGATTTCATGTTTAAAAGGTGTCCACAAAGTCAGATATGTTTAATTAATACACATAGGGGCTTCAATCTTGTTCATATTTTATGACAAAATGACTTGAATATGATTCTGAATGTGTTTTATTGTAGGGTCGACCGGGGCTGAACGGCGCCAGAGGAGAGAGGGGAGATTCGGGCACTGGATTTGGATCTAGTTACCCTGTGAGCATCACAAATGTTGTCTTATTTAAAAGTCCCAGAGCCCATTTACTTTGCTTTTATTATGAGGCCATCAACACACAGTAATCAATATTTGTTGTTTTGTCCTCCAGGGTCCTCCAGGTCCACCGGGCCCCCCTGGACCTCCTGGACCTTCTGATCCCACCGACAGAAACCGAGTGAGTCGACACATGAAACATTTAGTGTGTCCTGTTCAATTAGAAAGTTGATTGATTTCTCTTGAATCATACGTTTATCAGACCCTGCTGCAGTAAAATGAGAGGTTTTCTAAAGGAAGTCTGGTGAAACACTACTGCTTTTGTCCACAGGGGCCGCCAAAATCAACACAAAAGTTCCTCGTAGTAGCTTTACTGAAATGTTTCTACTTCCGAATGTGAATAATAATCTTTGTTTTTATTTCAGGGAATTGATACTGATTACTCCAGATATTACCCAGGTAACGTCACTTCATATTTCAAGTGCAATGGGTTTAAAGGAGTAGTTGCTTTCTTACCGAGAGTTAGATGAGAAGATTGATGCCACTCTCGTGTCTGTATGATAAAAATATGAAGCCGGTTGGCTTAGCTGAGCATAAAGACTGTAAACGGGTGGAAACTGCTAGCCTGTTAATACACCGTTCCTCTTGTTTATAGCTGTTAAAGGAGAGAAAGGTGATCGAGGACTACCAGGGACAGTTGAAATTACAGGTAGCAACACTTCATCTATGCACATACGTGACGAAAAAGCTGAAAGTAAATTATGTTTTCGATGTGTAGACAAATTCAAAGCATTTTGTTTCTAATCCAGGTGCCGGGTCGACCGTTGACCTTTACACTTTAAGGGTAAGGCTCATCTTTGTAGTTTATGGTTAAACTAATAGCATCAGTATAATGTTTGTTCATATGTCTTTGATGTTTCTTAATGTGTCCAGAATGAGTTGAAAGGTGAAACAGGCCTTCAGGGTTACAAAGGAGAGAAAGGAGAACCAGCTGGAGGATATTATGACCCCCGCTACGGAGGGAGTGGAGTCGGAGTCCCAGGAGCGCCTGGACCTCCTGTAAGATCCCACTGTCAAAAACATAAATCAGTTCATGCTCAAATAAGTCAAACGCTAAACACTTTTCTGTCCTCGTCCCGTCAGGGCCCAAGAGGCGACTCCATCAGTGGCCCACCAGGGCCTCAGGGGCCATCTGGTCAGCCAGGAAGAGGTTATGATGGGCAACCTGGACCACCAGGGCCGCCTGGACCTCCAGGAGCAGCCTTACCTGGAGCTCACAGGGGCACACAGAGTGAGTTATAACCACAAACACATCCGCCATGTTTCTACCGTAGCCCAGAACAGACAAACCAAACACTGATGTCTCAATTTGCTTACTTACACTTACTATTCTGAGTGCACAAGTGCGTTCACACAAGTATGGTGAAATGCAGTGCCCTCTAAGTACTCAAAACGGTCAAAACGTTGACACTTCTTACCCTAAACGGTCGCCGTCGTTGCTACGTAGCGGAAGAGGAGGAGCCACCAAACAATTTCAAACTTGTGCATGTCTGTTTTTCACTAAGTACCACTATACTGTAGTCTGTGTTCAGTCATGTAACCCCCCATTTGATTGACAGCTATCAATATTCCTGGACCGCCGGGACCACCTGGAACACCTGGACCACCTGGACACACATCTGGGGTGAGAAAACCTTCCTTATTATCTAACAATATATCATGAAATAGAAATACCACTGTCATTATAGCTGCAGGACAATAGCTTGGATTACTTTAAGAGTGTTTTTGTGTTTGTAGGTGACGGTGTTGAGGTCTTATGACACCATGAGAGCCACCGCTAGGAGACAACCTGAGGGCTCTCTGGTGTACGTTATAGAAGAAACAGATCTCTACTTACGGGTCCGAGATGGAATTCGTCAAGTCCAGGTGAAGTATTTTAAATCAGCAGGAGAGACATAAAAGTACTTCTTGTGTATATTTATGTAGTTGTCTTTTATTTTTTCAGCTCGGGAGCTACATTGCGTTGCCCAGCGTGGATGTGAGTGCAACTTCTCCTTTTTTCTCCTCTTCTGAACATATAATGTGTCCTGTTTGAATATTAAACATATCATGCACATTGTTTTCAGAGTAATGAGGTTGCAGCTGTGGAGCCGCCACCGGTCGTCCCTTACTACCCAGACCATCAGTCACACCCAGACCAGGATCATCACGCCAGACACCCAGACCAGCATCATCACAACACACACCCAGACCAGGATCGTCACGCCACACACCCAGACCAGGATCGTCACAACACACACCCAGACCAGGATCGTCACGCCACACACCCAGACCAGCATCATCACAACACACACCCAGACCAGCATCATCACAACACACACCAAGACCCGCATAATCAGCCAACTCACCCGGACCCAAGATACCCAACCCACTCTGATCCCCGATACCAACCTGACACGCGATATCAGCCGGATCCGCGGTTCCCAGCACCCACAGATCCCAGGTTTCCAAGTTATTCAGACCGGCTGAATCAACCAGACGGTAGGACTCCTGACCACACCGCCCATGAACGCCCTGAGTACCCAGACACTCGCTACGCAGTCACTCCTCAGCGAAGACCACCTCCTCCTCCTGTGTACCCAGACGTTCAGCGAAGACCTCATCTTCCTTCTGTGACCCAAACTCCAGTCCACCATCACACCTCAGGTCCAGGGGTAAGAGAGACCACATTTAAAACATCAAACTCACATTTTAAAATGAAATATAACTACTTAGCATGTTGGTGTTCCCGCAGCTCCACCTCATCGCCCTGAACGCCCCTCAGAGCGGCGCCATGCGGGGCATCCGCGGTGCAGACTACATGTGCTTCACTCAGGCTCAGGCCATCGGGATGAAGGGAACTTTCCGCGCCTTCCTGTCCGCCAAACTCCAGGATCTGCAAAGCATTGTCCGCAAGGCCGACAGGGACCGCATGCCAATAATCAACCTGAAGGTCAGAGGTTCTTCAATCATTTGAAGGGCGGGTCCATAACAACAAAATCTGCCTACCAGTCATCTCGTCATCAGCAGATCTTTGTACTAATTGTGTTGTCTTGTCTTTGTCAGGATGAGGTTCTGTTTGACAACTGGGACGCCATCTTCAATGACGGCAGGATAAAGGACAACTTGCCGATCTACTCCTTTGATGGAAAAGACGTTCTCAATGACAGCACATGGTGAGCCAAATCAAATGGAGAAAAAAACACAAAAATAAGTGTTAAAAAGTCACCAAAACTTCCTCTATTCATGCCACCCTTTCTGTTTTTATCCCAGGCCAGAGAAGATGATCTGGCACGGGTCAACCGGCGGCGGGCAGGGGCACGTCGACGGCTTCTGCGAGGCGTGGCGCGTGGGCGACCGGGCAGTGACGGGCATGGCGTCGTCGCTGCAGAGCGGCAGCCTGCTCCAGCAGAGCTCCAGCAGCTGCTCCAGCTCCTACGTGGTGCTGTGCATCGAGAACAGCTACGTCAGCCACGCCAAGAGATAAACACACACGCATAGACGCACATATACATGCACACACGACACTGGACAAATCCCAAAGTCCACACACACTTTTATATCTATTGTAAATAAGTGTTTTTCTTATGATTAATTAGTTTATGTGTGTTAACCCCTCCTATATGGTGCTTTACAGGATTATTCCACAACCTAAGTTAAGCTCAGGTGACAAACAGTAACACACCCTCCGGCAGCCAAAATTGGAAGAACACACCTTTAAAGTGTGTTTCCAAAAGAGCAGCTTTGTTGTATGTGAACGGTTCATTTCCTTGCTTTTTGTGACTCGTCCGCTAGCAGTCGCTATAATGTTGATATAAACATTGAATAAGCATGCTTGGTGCAGAACACACAGAACACACAGACTGATTTCATAGGGACTATTCCCTTCGTAGAAAGTAAACAGTTTACAGTGTGGTGGATGAATTATCCAAAGTAACAGAGTCACAGGATCTGCATTCCCCCAGTTTGTGCCTCTCATGTATTATACCATTACATTTGAGTCACAGAGCTAAGCATGTGTTTTTCCCAAAGAATTAAAAGGTTTAACATGACATTTTGCTGTTTTGAAGGTATTTCCAAAAGCCTCAAAGACTCTTCTAACTATCTGGATGGAAAAAATTTAATTCAATGCACGATAAAAATGTTTTATTTTAACGTTTTTTCTTTCATAATCACGCTGAATTCACATCAAACAGCGGCGTCCACAGCTTTTCATAGACATTGCATGGCATTTTGCTGCAGGCCGCATTTCACCGCAGCTCTGGTGTGAATTCGGCGTCAAAGATGAAATTAAAAAAAGATGGTAGCCCAATTTGTATGACGAAATAAAGCCTTTATATATTCAGATGAAAGGACGATGGCATATGTGATTTTGTCGCAGCGTATTTATTTTTCCCTTCAGAAGAAGAGTCTTTGAGGATATTTGGAAATATTCTTTCAAAACTGTGTTGTTAAACAACTCTCCCGGTATTTCAGCCCGTTCTCATTCCCAGGGCGTCAAATACCGACACTTTGTCATGACTCTCGGCATTACATACCGACGCACAAGGCACCCTTTAGCGCCGGTATGAGACGCACTGGGCTTTCAGGTAAGTACAATGTAAACCAAACATTTTCACTTTACAAACATAGTAATTTTAAGCCAAACAATTATGTTTTTTCCTAAACCTGAGCAATGTTAGAAAGTGATGCCAAGGGGTGACTTGTTGGGATGAGAACGTGTTGGATATTTCATGATATGGTCGGACTGTTACTGTTACTATAATATAATGGTAATACACAAGAGACACAAGTTGGGGTTAATTCTAGAAATACATGTCCCTGTTATGTTATGTCATTTTTCAATCCTGTGACCTCTATCTTGGAAAACTGAATAATGGATTATGGGTCTCTGGCAAGATTTGTCACACAACAGCAAATCCTCTCTTTCTTGTCCATACGTCTAGACTAGAGAAACTAAATGTATCTCAGAGAGGGATAAACCACTGTGATCACTGTGTTCGTGAGGAACTCTCTGTTTCCTCGTCTTCCAGCCTGCATTTAACCAAAAACAACCTGTCAAAATATTAATGTACCAAATTTACAACTCAAGCACCTGAACAGCAGTGTTAATATAATGATATTAAACAATGTTTCCTGTAGTTAAAATACCACATTCACTTGCAGTATTTGTCGGTGCTGGAGTGAAAAACTGAGTAATTGAAATACTCAAGAGCAAGATAAACATTATTGTATATGAAATGTATGTTGTTTTTTAACTTCTTTTGCTTTACACTGATGTTATCTGTAACCCACAGCACTTGAGTAATAGCCTTTTTTTTAATTTTGCGAATGTTTTACATGGGAAAAAAATCTTATTTTTAGCAGTAACAAAGGGATATTTATTTTTTATAAACCGTGCATTTTCTAGTATAATGTGTGACGTGAATGCTTTCACAAAGAATGACAACATTTCCAAATATACACACAAAGATGTGTAATGTAATAATGATGAGTTTGTGCACATACAGATATCTGGAGAGGATTCAGCCATAAATGTTTGTCTATGCACTGTTGATTTTTGTTTTTTTGCTTTTATACAAGACATTCATCACACATCATCATACATTAGTTTCGGTCTAAAGTGGAGAATATAGTGACGTTTTCATGTGCCATAACAACTGCAGTAAGATTTGTATTATCTGTTTTTTCTCCTTGTGTGTGTGAGCAACATTTTGAAATGCTGCATCTCATTGAATAAACTTGTGTGGAAATTGTGAGTGACGTTCTCAGGTGATGTTGTGCCACTTTGCACATTGAATTGCAAAATGCATTTCTATTTAAAATAAAGAGGCCAAAAACATTCTGTATCAAGACTAGTGGAAGAAGTAGCAGGTCTCTTCACGCTCAGGAGAGAGGAACGTGTTGTGCTTCTCCCTCCGTGAGGAAGCAGAGTATCATGCGACACCTCCACCGTCTCCTCTAACTCAGATGGTCTCTCGTGTGTTCTGTTATTTCCCAGCTCGTCTCTCTGATGATCTCCTAACTGTTCTTGTAATCAGCTGCCTTCCTGCACAGCTGATGCTAATTTTTTCAACAGTTTCCCTCATGCATTGGTTGTCAGGATGACTTGGAGCTGCAGCTACATGTGTTACCAGACTCTAAACGAAGGCCAAGTTTAGGTAAAGTACATTTTAACCCTACTGTCCCTACCTTTTAGCTCATGCCAGAAACTATGACATGGATTGATGTCTGCTCATTGGCAGGAGGTTTAAAACATTTACTGAAGCAGTTTCATTCTGCAATCTAACAACAACTTCATGGAATGACCTCATTAAAACAATTCCCAAAGGAAAAACTACTGGAAAACAACTAAAAATGTTCACTTAAAGAGAAGTGTTACCAACAAAATGCATTAGTGATTATGAAGAATGACTCCTATCAGTATCCTATTGTATTAATATATCATTGGATCTTCATTACTGATGCATTAACATGTAGACTACACAATATTTGTTTATGTAACTAGTTGAGGTGGAGCTGATTTTACCAACTTTATAGTTAAATCTATCAAAGCATCATATGTCAGATACTGATCACATGTTTAAAGCTCTGCTATGACTCAAACTCCACTTCCATACGGATGAACTTGTCATTCTGAGCCCTTCCTGTTCAAGGCAAAATGGGAAACTGTAACTGGATGACAGGTCATCTGCTGAAGAACAACGGAAATGAATAAACCGTTAAATACGTCATTGCAAATAAAATATACGGAAGAAAGAGATGGAAAAAGATAAAAGAAAGAGGAAGTCTCTCGGTGTGTGTCATGCAGGATTGCCAAATATAGGTAGTTAGGGCCAACAATGGCCCTTATTGAAACTGTAGTGTTTCTTCTCTCAAATGAATCGCCTTTTTGAAGGCCTTAACATGCTCAAAAAGTTGTTAAACTTGGCAGACTTATCAGACGCAGTGAAAATATTGATATTTTAAGGGGCTCGGGGCTCGGGTGTTTCAAAATGGCTCGCTTGTGTCCCCTAGAAAGTTGGAAAAATTGAGCCCCTCGCTCCGGTTTCACCTACATGTATGAAATTTGGCAGACAGATGTAACATGTGGAGACGCACAAAAAAGCCTCTTGGAGTTATGCCCAAAACTCAACAGGAAGTCAGCCATTTTTAATTTAATGTGTCAAAATGTTGCCTTTTGAAAAAATTAAAATAGGATTTTAAAAGGTGGAATTACCTCAAATTGTGGTGGAGAAATACTGAATCTTTTATTTTTTATAACTGGCTGAAAGTAGTCAAATTTAAACCCTGAATTTAAAAAGTAGGCCACTGATGTCACCTTTTTCCCCCCCTAATTTCTTTATAGTAGAAGTCATCTTTCACAATGTGTGACAATATGACAAAACGGAGAATATGAGGCATCATACTTACAGCACATATGGTAATTATAAGAACCTAAAACTTATAATAATAATAATAATAATGATAAATATATAATTAAAATAAACAACGAAAAATTATAATAATAATTCATGATTATAATAATAATAAATTATGATATTAAAAAAATGTGAGAAAGGAAAAAAGACAATAATATAAATTATATAAATAATAACATAATAGAGAAGGAAGGCAATAAATCACATGCAAATTAAGTATATGAACACATTTCTTATTGTTTATAATTTGGATAGACTCATAGTACTTTCTTTTTTTCAAACTTTATTGATAAGTCAAATACAAACAACAAGAATAACATAAACAAGTTACAAAAACAAAAAGAGGAGACAAAATGCCTTGGTGAAGTTTTATTTTATGTATATGGAATTTGCCAAATATTATAAACAGTTGGATTAAAAAGCTAAAACATAATATTTTAAAAATATAATAAATAAAAATATCACTACCATAAAGCATGGCCATTTTGACATTCTAGATTTGCACATCAATACAAAATCTCATAGTACTTTCTAAATTCAACTCTGAATGACCCACTGACGTCACCTCTGGTAGCTAGTTTCACCTGCCAGGTAAGAGTCACGTGACTCACAGCTCCTCCCATATTTCACCTTTAATGCAGGAGCTTTTTGCCCTGAGGTTCACCTTCAGACTCTCTCTCTCTCAGGCTACATACAAATCCCCCCTCATATACAGCTACATTCACATACTTTAATCCCCAAAAACATGCCCCAAAGTTATTTTTAAAACATGTAATGTAGGGATTAGAAGATAGATAGATAGATAGTAATTTATTGATCCCGAGGGACATTCAAGTTTCCAGCATCACAGTTCCATAGTGCAAAACATGTTAATAAAAAGGCAGTAAAAAAGTTAATAGTGCAAAGTACAAAGTACAAAACAATATACCAGATATAAAAATAAGAGGAGATGAAGAAAGCTGTTAAAACTGAATATAGTGCAGGGTAACAGCTGTGATACACGACTATTAAAAAAGTGAATATAGTGCAGAAGAGACTGTTAAAAATGAGTATAGTTATAGAATAGTATTATGCAGCGTATGACGCTGCAGTGAAGACATTTGACACACCTTTTCTTACATTAAAACACCTGGGTGTGGCGCTGGACTCTGACTATTCAGTGTCACAAGACTGATTGAGCCGGATTTGACTTTTTTATTCTCTTCTATTTCCTCTTCTATTCTGTGTTTTTGGTTGGTTTCCTCTTTAAGTTTTTTTTTAATTTCCCAGTTGAAGTCGAGGTAAGTTTCACTTTGGTGCGACGCAGATATTCTCACCATGGAAAAGGTCAGTATCTGACTATCTTCTTTCATTATTTGTTGTGTTTTACAGCCTGTTATTATTAAATGTGCCTCAGTTCAAAAGCTTTTATTAACAGTTTCTAATTTACATGAACATAAAGGTGTTTAATAAGCTACAATAACGGTACAGTGTTTCCTGTATGAGCATAGTGAGTCAGAACAGTATGTGGTTGTACTGCACAAGATGCTGAAACTTTCAGACAGTAGTTGAAGAAGTATTTAGATACACCACAATATAAAAATACTGCATTACAACTACTAAAAGTTGAATATCTTTGAATTGAATATCTGTAAAAAAAGTAAAGATGTATTATCAGCAAATGCAAAATGATAATCTAAGGAATAAAATAGTGTAGTTAAAATAAATATAAACATAAGTAAATATAAAATAGTGTAAATTTGTAATTTTGTTTACAACAGTATTTCAGATGAGAAAACTGAATATTAACAGGAATGTGTAGTATGTTAATAATGAGAAGTATTAAAAAGATATAGGTGTAAACAATGTAGTATATAGAGAAGTAGTAAATCTGTGTAAAACAATATGTAAAGTAAATAAAGGTAAAGTGACTATAGAAGTATGGATTATGCAGCAGAATGACCTTTTGTCACTGTTGAATATTGTATTTTTATTATCTATTTTATTATCAATGCTGATGCATTACTTAATACAAGATGATTGTAACTACAGCTGTCAAATACAGTAAAAAATATAACATTTACTCTGAAATGTGGTGGAGTAGAAGTATAAATATCAGAAACTATAGGTAAAGTACAAGTATCTCAGTTCTTACTTACTAGTAAATGTACTTAGTTACACTTCAACAGTGTTTTTAGGCTTCTGAACACATTAACAATAACTATTAACGATGATTATTATCATAAATTATTTTATTATTAATTAATAAAATGTGGCAGAAATGGATATCTCTGTTTAATTTGCTTGTTTATTTATTTATTTTTGTATTAATTCCCTTATTTATTTACTCTGTTTAATTTTCCCTTTTATTTATTTATGTTTTTATTTTTTATTATATATTATACATCCCTCTCAATGTGTCTTCTACAGATCAAGAAAATGTTTGTGATTTGAGATGGATGTTAATTCAGCAGGTAGGCATCTTCCAAGGGATTGTAATAAAAGTTGAATAGATGCACAAGCTAGAATTGTGGAGTATTGTTAGATTCACTTTCAGTCTGACTGACTGATGTTTGTGCGAAGGTGTGAGCTCTACTATGGATCTACCTGAAGGGAGAGATGAGGGAGTCCTCCGCTCCAAAACGAATCCACATGGGGAACATGACAGCTGGACCAAAGCTCAGAGGTGAGACAAGGATCTTAACTGTTCATCACTGTCTAAACTCATTTTGCATACATTATTATTAACTGTAAAACTCTGTGTTAAAGCCCAGAGCAGCAGGCGAGACCAGCCTCCCCTGTATTCAGCTGTGTGTCCATGAAGAGCAACCAGTCAATGGAGCCACCTTTTGCTTTTCAAAAACAACGTTGTTCTGAAACAGAGTAAGTCGGCATTGTGTAGCTACTATGTAAGCATTAAAGGGTAACTTTGGTATTTTGCAGTCTGTATTTTGTCATGTTTTTGTGTCAAACTGACTAATGGGAACAACAATTTCTGAAATTGGTCCAGTATTGAGGAAGAATGCTGTAGACGGCAGCCGCTCACAGGCTGCAATGTGGTGCTATTGGGGCAAGCTGGCACCGTCATTTACGTCCACTAAAAAGCTCTTGTTTTTGCCATGACAGGCTCTGATTGTTATTATAAGTGTCTGACATCATGGAAAGAGTCTTGCTCAAGGAGAAGACAAGAGTGTTTGTTGTGTTGGAGCACAGAAAGCGTAGCTTAGTGTTATCTAAAAGATTTTCAATGTGAATATTTAGATGATTTCCACAATGTTGAAAATTAATTTTATTTATTTGAGCCAGGGTATACGGATATTCAGATTTCACAATGAGTCTTCTCCTTGAGCGGGACTTGGACACAATAACAAACAGACTGGATCAAGTGAAAGGTAAGAAAAAGGTTTTATTTCTCTGTAGGGTCCTTTCCATAATGTTGTCAGACACTTATAATAACAATTTGAGCCTGTCAGTGACAAAAACAAGCACTTTTAGTTGACGTAACGTTGGACTGGACCAATTTTAAAAAGTCACTTAGACACAAAATCATGGGAAAATAGGGTCCGGGTTGAAAAATAGCAAAATTACCCTTTAACAAAGCAATTTTTTAGAGGGAATTCATCTTTCTTTTGTCAATTGTTTGTCTCTGTCAGGATCGAGGAGAGACCAGCCTCCCCTATATCCAGCTGTGTGTCCATGAAGAGCAACCAGTCAATGGAGCCACCTTTTGCTTTTCAAAAACAACCTTCCTCTGAAACAGAGTAAGTCGACATTTTACTTTGTAAGCATTAACAAAGCAATTTAAATAATGTATTAATAATAAGAGAATCAGTATGTAGCTCAGTATGTCTGTTGTTTTCTAATTTGGGCTTTTTTCTGAATCTGAGAATAGCATATATATTTGCTCTCTTCAAAGCCACCAGACACCATTGAAAAAACAGTACTTTTAACTCACAGAACACTGGAGTTGCTGGTCTACTGTTAGTTTGTGTTATTGTGTGACTTTTGCAAATCCAAACTAACCCTTTAAAACACCAAAGAAACCAGCTGATCGTTGCAGCGGTAGACCAGCAACCACTATCACAATAAATGAATATTTACTGCGGTGTGTTTT
This sequence comes from Sebastes miniatus, assembly GCA_916701275.1. NCBI lineage: Eukaryota > Metazoa > Chordata > Actinopteri > Perciformes > Sebastidae > Sebastes > Sebastes miniatus. The sequence goes on along the minus strand of CAKALS010000368.1, from coordinate 89,287 downwards.
CCTCCACAGACTACAACAGGAGAAGTCAGATGTTCACATTGGTCAGTCCGCTCTGGAAGATCAAACAGACTCCATATTCATGGTCTGTACATGCACAAGCAACTACTACTACAGTCACATTGTTTTGTACAAGTCCACTTTGCAAATTAAGTTTATATATATAAATAATTTTCCAGCTGCTTGAGGAGAACATCATCAGTTTTGTGAAGAAGGAGCTGAAGACGATGCAGAAGGTTCTGAGTTCAGAGCGTTCAGATGACAAGGTGCTGGACAGCGAGGAGGAGGAGGAGGATATGAGGAGCAGCAGAGAGGCATTTGTGAAAGTTGTGCTGTACTTCCTGAGGAGATTAAAGCAGGATGAGCTGGCTGACTCTCTGCAGAGCAGTAAGATGATTATTACGGCTTTAACACAATGGAAAAGGAAGGTCCATATCTGTTGTAGCATCCACTTACTAGTGTTTTTTGTTCATGCAGAATCTCCGGCAGCTTGCCAACGAAAACTCAAATCTAGTTTTAAGCAGAAGTTCCAGTGTGTGTTTGAGGGGATCGCTAAAACAGGAACCCCAACCCTCCTGAATGAGATCTACACAGAGCTCTACATCACAGAAGGAGGGACTGCAGAGGTCAATGATGAACATGAAGTCAGACAGATTGAAACAGCAGCTAGGAAGCCAGCCAGACCAGAAACGACAATCAAATGCGAAGACATCTTTAAACCTTCACCTGGAAGAGATGAGCCAATCAGAACAGTGATGACAAAGGGAGTGGCTGGCATCGGGAAAACAGTCTTAACACAGAAGTTCACTCTGGACTGGGCTGAAGAAAAAGCAAACCAGGACATCCAGTTCACATTTCCATTCACTTTCAGAGAGTTGAATCTGTTGATAGGGAAAAAATACAGCTTGGTGAAACTTGTTCATCACTTCTTTGGTGAAACCAAAGAAGTGGGAGTCTGCAGGTTTGAAGAGTTCAAGGTCGTCTTCATCTTTGACGGTCTGGACGAGTGTCGACTTCCTCTGGACTTCCACAACAATGAGATCCTAACTGATGTCACAGAGTCCACCTCAGTGGATGTGCTGCTGACAAACCTCATCAGGGGGAACCTGCTTCCCCCTGCTCGACTCTGGATAACCACACGACCCGCAGCAGCCAATCAGATCCCTCCTGAGTGTGTTGACATGGTGACAGAGGTCAGAGGGTTCACCAACCCACAGAAGGACGAGTACTTTGGGAAGAGATTCAGAGACGAGGAGCAAGCAAACAGAATCATCTCCCACATCAAGACATCACGAAGCCTCCACATCATGTGCCACATCCCGGTCTTCTGCTGGATCACGTCTACAGTTCTGGAGGAGGTGTTGACGACCAGAGAGGGAGGAGAGCTGCCCAAGACCCTGACTGAGATGTACATCCACTTCCTGCTGGTTCAAGCCAAACTGTGGACCGTCAAGTATCATGTCGGAGCTGAGACGGATTCACGCTGGAACCCAGGGAGCAGGGAGATGGTTTTGTCTCTGGGGAAACTGGCGTTTGAGCAGCTGAAGAAAGGCAACTTGATCTTCTATGAATCCGACCTCGCAGAGTGTGGCATCAACGTCACGGCGGCGTCGGTGTACTCGGGATTGTTCACACAGATCTTTAAAGAGGAGAGAGGGCTGAATGAGGAGAAGGTGTTCTGCTTTGTTCACCTGAGCGTTCAAGAGTTTCTGGCTGGTCTGTATGTCTTTCTGACATTTACCAACTCTGGCGTCAATCTGCTGACTCCATCAAAAACCTGGTGGTCTAAAGTATTACAGGACAAATCTAAGCTATCACACCTCTTCCAAAGTGCTGTGGACATGGCTTTACAGAGTCCAAATGGACACTTGGATCTGTTCCTCCGCTTCCTCCTGGGTCTTTCACTGCAGACCAATCAGACCCTCCTAAGAGGCCTGATCACGCACGCAGGAAACAGCTCACATACCAATCAGGAAGCAGTCCAGTACGTCAAAAGCGTAATCAGGAGGAACCTGTCTCCGGAGAGAAGCATCAATCTGTTCCACTGTCTGAATGAGCTGAATGATTCCTCTCTAGTGGAGGAGATCCAGCAGTACCTGAGTTCAGGACGTCTCTCCACAGTCCAACTGTCTCCTGCTCAGTGGTCAGCGCTGGCCTTCATCTTGCTGTCATCAGAAGAAGACCTGGATGTGTTTGACCTGAAGAAATACTCTGCATCTGAGGAGGGTCTTCTGAGGCTGCTACCAGTGGTCAAAGCTTCCAAGAAGTCTCTGTAAGTTTAAAGAAGACAGAAAGCCATTCATTCCTACCACATAATTATTATTATTATTATTATTATTATTATTATTATTATTATTATTATTATTATTATTATTATTATTATTATTATTATTATTATTATTATTATTATTAATTTTTATTTTTATTTTTAATCATGCTTTTTATTGTTTCCTTAAGAAAAAAGACTACAACAATATAAACCACAACAAATAAAATAATATGTACATATAACAGATAGTAAATGTAAATTTAAAGACAAACTATTCAAAAACAAAGGAGAGAAATAAAAAGGTAATAATTATAAAATCCAAAATATAAATAAATGAATAAAAATTATAAAATAGAAATATAATAAATTATTTTTTAAATGTATGTATACAAATAAATACGTAAATAAAATGTAATGATAATAATAAATAAATAAATGAATAAAATAAATTCACACACCAGATTCCCAACACCTACTTATATCCCGTGGTCCTGCCACCCGCACAGGATAGATACAGAGTGCATACTCTTTGTTTAACGCACATTTACAAAAGAGTTAATAAAACAGAATATAAAAATAATTAAATAATATGAATATAATTACATAAAAAATTAAATATAGGTTGCAACAAAGCTAACATCTGAGGCGCTCCGAATAATGATTATTTTGAAACTGTATTTGTGTTGCGTGTTGTTCTTCAGGCTGAGTGGCTGTAACCTGTCGGAGAAGAGCTGTGAAGGGCTGGCATCAGTTCTCAGCTCCAGGTCTTCTAGTCTGAGAGAGCTGGAACTGGGTAACAACAACCTGCAGGACTCAGGAGTAAAACTATTTTCTGCTGGTCTGGAGAATCCACACTGTAGACTGGAAACGCTGAGGTTAGATCTTATACTGTATGGTAGATACAACACTAACAGCGTTGACTAGGACACCAAACCTTATCCTTCATTCTCACAGCTTTGGAAAGCTAAATATCTAAAATGTATCTGTTGATTGTACCAGGTTGAATCACAACAATCTCACAGAGAAATGCTGCCAGGAGTTGTCATCGGTTCTCAGCACCAAGCCCTCCAGTCTGAGAGAACTGGACTTGAGTTACAACGAGCTGCAGGACTCGGGAGTGAAGGTGCTCTCTATTGGACTGGAAAGTCCACACTGTGCACTGGACACACTCAGGTCAGGGTTACTCAGTTTGTCGCAATCTGCAACCACACCAGTCACCAAATCCTACACACTGTGGCTTTAATGACTCATAGTAAATATATGTTGATCCCTAAAGAATAACACAACATGTTTTGTATTCAATATCCAAGTTGACTAATTAAAAAATCTTCCTCAGGCTGATTGGCTGCAGCTTATCAGACAAAAGCAGTGATACTCTGGCCTCAGTTCTCAGCTCCAGGTCTTGTAGTCTGAGAGAGCTGGATCTGAGTAACAACGACCTGCAGGACTCAGGAGTGAAGCTGTTCTCTGTTGGGCAGGAGTGTCCGCATTGGAGACTGGAAACACTCAGGTAAATCACATCTTCCCAAGTTCAAACTATGATATTGTTGTAATTTGACTAAGATACTGAATGTTCCAGAAAGCTGAACACATTCATTTTATATTTTATTTTACCAGGTTGAGTCAAACTAGGCTCACAGAGAAATGCTGTCAAGAGTTGTCATCAGTTCTCAGCACCAGGTCGTCCACTCTGAGAGAGCTGGATCTGAGTAACAACGACCTGCAGGACTCAGGAGTGAAGCTGCTTTCTGCTGCACTGACGAGTCCACACTGTCCACTCCAAACTCTTAGGTTAGATTCGTGTTATATGGTTTTGGGGCGACAAGATTGTGTAATGGTGACACTGTATGTTGTGTTTTCTTGTGTTAAGGTATTATTTTTAGTCTTTTATATTTAGTCCATTGGTTACTTTATTTCCACAAAAAGAGTCAAAGGAATAAGTCTACATTTTGGAAATTTTAGTTAGATAATAAGCTGGTTAATGAAGCTTAGCATAAATCAGTGATTCTCAAAGTGGGGCCCAGGGACCCCCAGGGCTCTGTGGCACTCTGTCAGGGGGCCTGCAAAATAATTTGCTATAAATTACAAAATAATGCTGTATCATAAAAAATAAATACATCAATAAATAAAAGGGAAAATTAAACAGAAAAGTAAATAAATAAGGGAATTAATACAAAGATAAATAAATAAAGCAGCAAATTAAAACAGAAATATCAATTTATGTCACATTTTATCAATTTATTAATGGTTACATTAATTTTTTATATTATTTTTGCTACATTTAATGACACATTTATTTATTCATTTATTTTTAATTATTATTTAATTATTTATTTAATGTATTTTGGCAGGTTCCGTCCTCCATAGTGACTTCCTAAATATAGTATAACGGTAAATGTGTCTGTTCCTTTTGGCAGGTTGAATCAAACCAACCTGACAGAGAAATGCTGTCAGGAGATCTCATCAGTCCTCAGCTCCCAGTCTTCCAGTCTGAGAAATCTGGACCTCAGTAACAACGACCTGCAGGATTCAGGAGTGAAACAGATGTTGGCTGGACTGGGAAGTCCTCACTGCACCCTGGAAACTCTCAGGTCGGTATTCCGCCTTTTAGGAAGTGTGATACTGCAATTGTTTGGCCTGTTAATGCAATGCAGTTGCCCTAATGTAGTCACTGTCATCGTCTGTGCATCCACAAATGTATTCACCGTGCATTTCTTGTAATTTGTTAAAAAGTAGACATGACTTCATAAAATATGGCTTCATAACCTCCTTGGCGGAGGTAATAAGCAGATTTTCTTCAAAACATTTAGTCAGATTTATTCTCAGTTGTAAGTGTCCTGATTGAAATCCTTCAGGCTAAGTGGCTGTCAGTTATCAGAAAGAAGTTGTGCAGCTCTGGCCTCAGTTCTCAGCACCAGGTCGTCCACTCTGAGAGAGCTGGATCTGAGTAACAACGACCTGCAGGACTCAGGAGTGAAGCTGCTTTCTGCTGGACTGAGGAGTCCACACTGTACACTGGAAACTCTCAGGTAAGATCATATTTTAAAACTACTTTGTAACTGTATAAAACAAATCTGTCTTGCCTGTTTGTGGTTATATAAACTGTTTTTTTTTTTATTTTTAAAAGCGTCTTCTGTCAGGTTCATACATTTTTTTATTTTTAAAAACGGTGTTCTTCTTTCTGTAATTACTCTTTAAGGATTAACAGAATCAAACCATAAAGCAGTCGGTTAATGCAAAGAGTTTTTTTTGTCCTTGCTGAAATGTAGTTTATCTAAAATCCTGAAAGCTGAAACACATGTATATTTTTTTCAGGTTGAGTCAAACTAGGCTCACAGAGAAATGCTGCCATGAGTTGTCATCAGTTCTCAGCAGCAAGTCGTCCAGTCTGAGAAAGCTGGACTTGAGTAACAACGACCTGCAGGATTCAGGCGTGAAGGTGCTCTCTGCTGGACTGAGGAGTCCACAATGTGCACTGGAAACACTCAGGTCAGCAATTATCATTTTACTAGTAATGAAAACATCCAACAATGCTTTTCTTTTCACAAAACTCCCTACTTTGTGTGTATTTGTGTAGATTGTCAGGCTGTTTGATCACAGAGGAAGGCTGCACTGCTCTGGCCTCGGCTTTGAGGTCCAACCCGTCCCATCTGAGAGAGCTGGACCTGAGCTACAACCATCCAGGAGATTCAGGAGTGAAGCTGTTGTCTGCTGGACAAGAGGATCCACGATGGAGACTGGATACTCTCAGGTAAGGGAAGATACAAGGGATTAAGGGCTCTATATTAATCTGTCTTTGCTCTACCGGCGCTCCTGCTTTAACCACATTAAATGCAAATGTTTATACTAATGTAAACGCATCAACTGTCTGGGGAGTGTTTAATTGAAATAGTTTATTTATGTTATTTTCATCTGACTTTGTTTTCTTCCTCCAGTGTGGATGATGGATGTGTTCGGTGGTTGAAACCTGGTCTGATGAAGTGTAAGTGTGTAAAATTGAATATCTAATTAAGTCCATTTGACATCCATTCAATCAAAACCTGCAGACCTTCATCGAATTGTATATCTTCTCTCCGTCAGATGTCTGTGAACTCACATTGGACCCAAACACAGCACACAAAAACGTCGTCCTGTCTGAGAACAACCGAAAAGTGATGCTGGCGATTGAGAAGCAGCCGTATCCTGATCACCCAGACAGGTTTGATTGGTGCTACCAGGTGTTGTCTACAACCGGTCTGACCGGTCGCTGCTACTGGGAGGTGGACTTTGAAGGAGGGGTTGATATTGGCGTGACTTACAGAGGACTCAGGAGGAGAGGAGCCCTTGACGGCAGTAGGCTCGGGTGGAATGACAAGTCATGGAGTCTGGAGTTAACTGATAAATGTTACTACGCCTGGCACAATAATATAAGAACAGCTCTTCTCACGTCTCCCTCCTCTGCCTCTAACAGAGTCGGAGTGTATCTGGACTGGCCTGCCGGCACTCTGTCCTACTACAGAGTTTTATCCGACACTCGGATCCACCTGTGCACCTTCTACTGTGCATTCATTGAACCCCTCCTCCCTGGTTTTGGTTTCTTGTCGTTGGAGTCGTCAGTGTCCTTGTGTTAAAGACAGGACAACAAGTACTTTTTTGACGCTTGACATTTTTACATTTCTGTTTTTTTTTATTCATTGTTGTATTCTTTTTGCATTTATTATTATTAAACTGCTGTCTTTAAGCCCCTCAGGGACATTAAAGCTTTGCTCTACTCTTTACTGACACCACATGATTACTGATATCATTACACACGGACAGCTGCGAAAACAGTTAAAAATATATTTAAGTATTTATTTATATAATGTATGAAAGTATATACAACAGAATGGCAAGAAAAATAGTTTTAAAAAAGTGTACAAAAGTCCAATACATAAGGTAAAACCGACATGTACAATCTGAAAATCATACAAAGATGATACTGTGCGTAATGTACAAGAGATAAGGGTGATAAACGTGACATACAGTTTTTACATGATCGAACATATTTAAGAGGTAAAATAAGTATTAATTGGCATTTTTTTGTTGTTGAAAAAAGCAGAAATAAGAAAACCAGCTTCTTAAGATTTGTTTTCCTATGTTGGATATCCAGTCTGGTTGCTATGGCAACAGTCAGTTATGTCTGAGGAAGATGATGCTCTTGGCATCCTGCAGACGGGACGAGAAGCGGCGAGCGCGCCGGCTCCACCCAGCAGTTTGTAGTTCAGGCCAATCACGAGCGAGCAGAACTGACTGACGTCCACGAAGTCGCAGCAGAGGATGTTGACCCTGCTGGCCTGGCGCCCAGGCCGCTGCTCGCCCGCCCAGTGGAGCAGCAGTGAGAGGGCCCTCATCGTCATCTTCCTCATGCCCTGGAGGGGATGGAGGAGGACGTAGGGAGCGTCTTCTGTCAGGTTCAGACCGCTGACGTAGAAACCAGCTGCAAAACAAACAGTCACTGGAGATAAGTTATAAAAATATGATGCATTGTTACAGATTAAACTACAGTACATGAAGTACCATCATCAATATTTACATTCTGCATGATGAGTACTTTCACGTTTGATACTGTCAGTGCTTGTTATGTAAGTATTGTTACGGTGTAATATTGATTTTACTTTAGTACATGTTTTGAATACTTCCTCCACTACTATGTACCTGGTCTTCCTCTGCGCTTCTGGTCCTCCAGGTACATGATCACCTGTTTAGGGTCTGGGCTGTCGGCATACCTGGAGACAGAGAAATGGTTAAATTCTTTTTTATTTGGTTTACATCTCGTAGTGAAGAAAAGTCTCCAGCAAAGATGTTGTTGTGAAAGCGTAAATTAGCAAAACATGGTAGATTCTGCAGCTAGTGATGTGTGGTTTTCTGCTTGATATTGATGCACAGCAATACAAACATGATTTGAAACAAGCATATATGTTTAAATTAGAACTATTAAACTTAAAGCATCCCTGTTGTGTATTTACCAGTAAGGTATTCCAGTCCACAGCTGCGGGTGCTGCAGCACCATCTGCTGGTTGTCATAAGAAACAACGACCTGCTGACCTCTGGACCAACAGGAACGCAGAGTGGGAACGTCCTGCATGTAAACACATGTACACAGTAAGTGTCTTTAACTTTGTTTTAATGAATTGTTAAGTCTGTGACATCTTCAAGCAGTTCGAAATCTAAATATATTCATTTATATAGTCATTTCAGAATCTCAAGGTTACCTGTGAGGAGCAGAGTTTCTTTCCGAACAGCGTGATGATGTACTCTGCAAGGTGGAAGTGATCTTCGTCGGTCAGCGATTCAAAATGCGAGCAGGAGATGATGACGATCTCTTTGGGATGAGCGTCCAACCAGGTAGCCAGTTCATCCAGAGCCTCCTGCATAAACACATATTTTGTATTCAATTTATTCTCAGTAACCTCTGGGTCGGTGGTTCAATGTAGACCCCAGACTTTAGACTGAGTGTGAGTACCTTCACAGTCATCAGTGTGTAGATGCCGTGAGCGAAGAACAATGTGTTGCCTCCTGCTGGCTTCCTGGCGATCCGCAGGTCCAAGAAACGAACACCAAGATCACACTGATCACTGAGGACTGATTGCTACACACAGAAGAGAGAGAGAATACATATAAAAACATGATAATTCAATGCAAGTGGCAGCAACTCAGTCAGTGCTACTTTAGATAAGATTAGATTTGCAACAAAATGCAGATATTGCAGTACTTCTACTTTACATTTCAGAGGCAAATACTGTGTTTTCTTATTTATACATATTGTTTATGAAGTAGTTAAAATTAGCTCCACTTCCAACAGCTATTAAAATGCTTTCTACATGTTAATACAGCTGTAGTAATAACCAAATAATATAATTCAGAGTGATCCTGATGAGGGGCTTTCTGCTGCAAAATGGGTACTTTGATAATACTTCTGTTCTTCTACTGCAGTAATACTCTGGTTGAAGGATTTTGCTTGTAGATGAGTATCTATTAGATGTAAAATATATACTATTATTATTGACTTTGAGCACATGTTGTGATATAAACTTGACTTTACAAGTTGAGGAACAACACCTGAAAGCACCACCAGAGGCCAGATTTGGCATTAGTAGAAGAACACAAGAAAAAGTAGAAGTATTAAGACATTTTACTTCAGTAAAAGTTGTTTTGTTACAAGTAAAAGTCCTGCGGTCAGTCTTACTTAAATAAAAGTAGCAATACCAATGTGTAAAAATATTGTAGTGGAGTAAAAAGTACAATATTTGGTGTGAAAAAATTTAGTAAAAAGTAACTTATGTAAATATTCAAGTAAAGTACAAGTATAATTGTACTAAAGTGCAGTACTTGAGTAAATGTACTTTCCAGGAGTGCTTTTATGGGCCCCTACTAGCAGTAGATGTCCTCTAGTTACCTGTGTGGTGGCCCACCAGGAGACACAGGGTCGAGTGCAGCAGGGGACCAGCCGGTCCATCCCTCTGAGGAAAGAGGACTCTGATCTCAGGACGGGAGAGGACACATCCAGGCAGAAAGACATGCTGTCATGGCTCCCTGTGGTGAGGGATGGACACTCAGTCAGACATAAACTAGTGTTATATATACTCAAGTGTACCAAGTTTCATGCCTTTGTGAAAAAGTGAACATCATTTTCACATTTCACCTGGACTATAACCCATTGCTACTGAATCAGGGCCTCATCCGTTGGAACATGTTCATATTGACATTGAGGTAAGAGTGGGAAAACGTAAAATAATGGATAGAGAATTCATTTCATAGGAAAATGAGTTTTTTTATTATTTTGTGTTTCTGCTGCTAAGAAAGCCATTTACAAACTACCCCAATAACAGAACCCAATGCAAAGTTCTGATCATTCTATCAGATACAAACTGCACAAAGTTATTCTGATAAGACATGTTGTTATTGTTGTTAGTCATGTAATATATCATTTTAAAGCTCTTTTTGTGCTCTTTATGTTGGAACTATCCATGTGCACATCAGATCAATATGAAGCTAGTTATAAGGGCATTTGGAGTGGCATTCAGAATTTGCCCAATTGCAGCATTAGAGGTCAAAGGTCAAATTCTCTTGACCTCAGTGTCATGACAATGTGACTGATGGATAGATTATAGTCTAAGCTTTACAATGATATATGACTTCATGGTATTGTGTGTTGGTTTCCCTCTTTTATACTGGATCTAAGTGTAAAATGGTGAAAGAAGATGGATAGATTGTAATGATGGAGGGATGAAAAAAGGAGTGATAGCACATAGAAAGTTAACATTGCTGCAATGTTATCATGCATTTCCCAACACTAGAGACATAGACCTTTACAAAAAATCACTATGAGACTTGGTCCCTCCAAAGTGGCACAACCAACCCCCTGATCATGGACTATAGTGGTTTACCAGGTAGAGCCAGGTTCCACAGCGGGACATCCAGCAGCTCCTCCGGGAGACGAGACATCCAGTCCGGGTTCGGGTTCTCTCCGAGCTGCAGCTGCTCCTCCATGTTCTGGTTTAGTTGGTTTACTTCACTAAAGAGTTACTGTTTCCATTACGGACGAATAAAATGCTCTTCTTCCTTGTTTTGATCACAAAAACCGGTTTGTTTACAAACACTTCCCGTTAAAAACGTGCGTTAAGCTAAAAACCAGCTGGCACTTCTTTCCTGTGACAACCTTCAAAATAAAACCGGAAGTTCGTTTTCGAAACAAAAGCCTGCTGAACAGCAATAAAATTTGTTTTTTGTGTGGTATAAATTGTAGTTAGAGTCACAGAAAATGCGGGATTTTTTTAACCTTAAACATGTTTCTAAAAAAGTACAGTATCTTAAAATAGATTTATTTTTATTTTTTATTTTTAATAAAATGTAATTATTTTTGTAACAGCTGGTAAAAACATGTAAACAGCATGTTAAAAGTTGATTTTAAAGGCAAAGAAGTTGCAAATGCAACAGATGAAGTTGTTTAAAACATATTATTATTATCATTATTATTATTATTTTATTATATTTTAATTTTATTAATTAAAAAAAATATTAATTTTATAATAATAATAATACCTAATCATAATATATATTTTATTTATGTACTATTATTATTATTATTATTATACATAAATAAAATAGATATCAATGATACATTTTATGCAATTACAACTTTAAATTGCTGTTGTTCTTTGCTTAGAAAAACATCCAACATTTCAACCGGTGCACTGTAAAGTAAAAAAATATCACAAAGTTGCTTTTTAAATATTTGTATTATTATTATTATTATTATTATTATTATTATTATTAATAAACCTTTCATTTAACAAGTAGCCTAATGTTCTCCGTGTTTACATGGTGCTCTGCCGCATTTTAAATATAAAGTCGAAGAAAAGTCTTTAAAATAAAATAGAAATCAGAGCTACAGTTTATGCAGTTACAGCTTTAAATAGCTGCTGTTTTTTCTTAGAAAAGCAAGTGACATTTAGATGACTTATTTAGGTTTGTTTCAGTCAGTATACTGTAAAAAGCACGTAAGATAATGTAATAAAAGCACATAGTCACACAGGCACATTGGATGCACTGCTTTTCTGGAGAAGCCATTTATCTTGTTACCTAATCCTGATTATTTCCTGACCTTTCCTTTTCACAGTACTGTATTTCAATTCAGCTCAGTGTTTTTCTGCAGACTGAAGTACATTGGGGTATCTTGTTGAAATTGTGTCCTTTTAAAATTAAGTCAAATAGGTTAAGGAGTTGTTAACGAGATCGTCGTCATGAGGATGTTCTGACCCACGGTGTTTTCTGAGAAAGAGCTTTGTGTTGGTCTTTAAAACTTGGACATCAAGTCAAGTTTTCCTCTGATTTCCTGTTCTGTTAATCCTTTCAGATTTATCTTGCAAGTGAAAGTCAATTGTTCGTTCCATTGCAACATCAGCGCCCAGCAGCAACGCTTCGTCCATTTGGACTGAAAGCGACTACCGGACGTCAGTAAAACGTCCGTCTACAAAGTGCCGTACAAAAGTAAAACAAAATTATTTCTATTCTATTGTCATATCCTCCCAAAATGGCCTGTGTTGAACCACAAAATATTATAAAAAATAATAAGCGTTTTCAGTCCAAAATGGCAGCTTTGCTTCTATACTCTTTGCCTTCACGTCCGTCACATTCTCGTGAACGCGATAACTCAGGAACGCCTTGTGGGAAGTTCTTCAAATTTGGAACAAACGTCCACCTGGACTCAAGGATGAACTGATTAGATTCTGTTGGTCAAAGGTCACTGTACCCTCAACCATGAACGCATATTGCCAAGAAATGAAAGTCAATTATTCGTTCCATTGCAACATCAGCGCCCAGCAGCAGAGCTACACTTTCACCATTTTGAACTGAAAGCGACTACCTGACACCAGTAAACCGTCCCATTTTCCTGATATCTCAGGGACACCTCGATCAAATTTGGTACAAACGTCCACTTGGACTCAAGGATGAACCTATTAGAATTTGCAGGTCAAAGGTTAAGGTCACTGTGACCTTATAAAAGACGTTTTTGGCCATAACTCAAGAATTCATATGCTAATAATGACAATTTCACACAAATGTCTAACAGGATGAAGTGATGAAGTGATGAAGTGATGACAATTTCGACAAACATGGATGTAAACTGCAACTTGACTGGTTGGTGGAGACTTACAACCACGAGGTGATAATTCCAGTTTTTATACAATGTGGTTTTTTTTCTCCAAAGGTTTTAAGGACCCCGACCTTCACATGATGTCCTCTCCCATTATTGCTGCACAGTGTGTTGGTGTGCAAGGTAGGACACGTACAAAGTGCACATCATTGGAGTCACACATGGACAGGTTATTCCAGTTGAACCTTTAGCAGCAGAAATTTGATTTAAGGACTAACAAGTGGCAGCTGTTTATCTCTTACGTGACACAACATTTCTTTGAACCATAAAAAGAGACGGTTCTTGTTTCAGCAGGTTCAAATCTGGCATGAACTTGCAGAAGGTCGCTGAGTGACAGGGCTTTTTTGTGTTTTATAACCTGTTTAACGTTTATCAGATTATCTTGTTAGAGTGGAGCGCCCTTTCTCGATTTCAAAGTTGCATACAATATAAAAGTAAATTATAAAATGGTGATTTTTATTTCCGGTCATCAATCTTAATGGATATTTTATAATCTCAACTGTCAATAATGAACATAAATACAGATTATTAATAAGTGAATGATTGATTGATTGATCAAAGGAGACAGTTGTGGTGGGTTTACACACAAAACTGTGCCCCAGTTCCCACCACCCGTCTCTGGTTCCCAGCTTAATCTGGTTATAAAATGAGTAAGCAGATATCCAATAATACAGTATATTATTGGAGTATATTTTTAAAAGGAAACCTCCAATCATGGTCCACTTACTCACTTGTTTCGGGGCTTTCAACTGGTTGTTTTTCTGAGCACTTCAAGGACTTCAAGGTCTTGTGATTACAAGATGCGTTTCTCCTGAGATTAGTCGAAAACAAGATTCATATGTGATGATTATAAAACAAAACTTCATCACAAACTTGTGCTTCAGAACTGTGGCGGAAAACTTAAATTCAATTAATTCAATTCTGTAATACTTGTTAATGTTGAATTCTCTAAAATAATATGACAATGCATGCATGTTCATGTGTGTTTTTTTACATGCATGTTGCAAGTTGTGTCCTGGATGAGTGATTGCATGTTCAAAAGTGTGTTTTTTTGGTTGGATTCTCAGCATTTTGCCTTTTAATATATAGCAGTCTAAATATAATCTGACCTGCCCACTCTGGTCACACCACTGTCTCCACCTTCCTGCCCCTGTGTGTGTCACATTTAGCCTTAATTTTAAAAGGCAGATGGAGGACAGCGCTCAGTAGACACCTCTGGTCTCAAGCTGCAAGCCGGCTCATCCTCCAACACTCAGGTAAGACTTCTTTCTTTATACACCTTCCTTAATGTCAATGCTCTTTGCACTTTCCTCTTTGTATTTCTGCTTTTCTCTCTTTCATTTTCCAAGTCAGAGATGATTTTATTCCTGCTTCAAATCTTTCATGTGTGGGATGTGGGATGTAATAATATAATAGTTTGTGACACGTGTTGTAGGCCAGGTGTTATCAACCTTTTTCATGTCAAGGACCCCTACATTGGTACGCATTATGTCATGGACATGGTTTTAGAGCATTTTTTGAGTTGCAAGTTTTTTGAAAAAGTTGAAAGTGGATGAAGAACTTCTTTTTTTTTTAGTAGTATTTTGGCTGATACTCGATAGATTCTTAAAAAGACACCAAGGTGTTTCAGTGAACTTAGATGGAGCGGTATGCATTGAAAACATGATAGGATTTATGATTTATTCAGTACCTTACAGCTGTTTTAAAGAGGATGATAGTGGGTTTAGATAGGGGTAGGAATGGCAGTGGTAGTAATAATACTTTGTTTCAGTACTTATGTATTTTTTGGGAGTATCTGTACTTTACTTGAGTTTTTATATTTCTGTCAACTTTCACTTTGACTTCACTACATTTCCTGAATAAAATGTGCACTTTTACTGTGATGCATTTCCCCTAAACATCTTCATTACTATTGCGAGCAAGCAGGTTTTGATGAATCCAAGCTTGCAAGTAACATCATTCACGTGATGGGCAAACAAAGTGCTCTCAAAGCCGTAATTAAGTTTTCTGCTCAAGTCCAAGCAGGCTGCATATCAGATCATGCTACATGTGACTACAAGTGGAATGTAACCTCCATTTTTCAGGTGGTGTACATGTTAAGAGCAATAATAAGGGCAGAGGTCACACATGCGTGAATGCAGGCGAGTGACCATTGCCTGCAGAAGGTGATTTTCGAACTGCATTTCAAATGCAAAGATGTGAATTTGCTTTGCAACAGGGAGCAAATGTTTTTTTGCACTTCCGCTCGCATAGAATGGAAGTGACAGGAAGCAATTATTAATTTTGTGCATGTGTGATCACCCCAAAAACTTCATAAATCTCAAAGTTCGGACTTGCTTGCTGTTTTATCAACAGCATTTACTTGTATTTTTACTTTCAATACTTAAGTACAGTAAATATCAAACACGTTGACTTTAACTTCTACTAAACTTCTACTTCTGATTAGATATTGGTACTTTCAGGCACTTCATCCACCACTGATATAATGGGTACAAGGCTTTTTCAGAGGATTATAGAGAGGTTTTAAGGGGTTTATAAAATTAAATCAAGGTTTTGTGGAGGTTTAAATCTGAGCTGCTTGCTGAAGTCATTCAAAACGGGGGGAAGTGGATATAATGGTCAACCCAGTTCCTTAATAAAATGATATATTTGTCAAGAATTGAAGAAAAGTGTTAGGTAGAGGTCTTAGAAATATTTAGATAAAGAAATGAAGACAGTACCCCCTCCCATAATTCAAGAATTAAAAGATGTTTTTTACTTTGTTAAAGTAGAAAAAATACTATAAAATGTTTCTCTTGCCAAATGTAATAAAACATGAGGTTCACTTTTTGCTCATGCTACTGTAGAGGTGTTTGCTGCTATTGTGGTATAACAGCTTTATTTGAATGTGTCTTTTCAGTATCATGTGAATTTAGTGTTTGTCTTTGATTGTTAATGGTTGAAACTGGACATTTGTGTGTTGTTGAAAATCCAATAAACAATTTTGGGGGGAAAAAATGAAGATGAAAGTCGTTCTCATCTGCTAATGAATGAAATCACTGGCTGTTATTTACACTGACTGTTCATCAAAAGTCCAGTCAATAACGGCCTTCGGATATCGGCGAAAACAACTTATTAAATTACTCTCAAAATTATTTTATTAGCTAATTCTGGGCAGAGTTTTGTTCTTGTTGCTTTTCTTCCTGTTTGTACCAAAGCGCCACCATCTCTATCCTAAAATCAACTTCCTGTTTATTGTCATCTTCAGACTGCCAATCAATAACAGGACGACGATAATAATCTGAACCGTCTGGTCTGGTGGTTTAGCAGCAATGAGGCTCTGTTCACGTTATCAGATGAGCACTGAACTGACCCAGAGGAGCATGATTATCCTCTTTTGAAGATCTTCCAGTTGGATATCTAACAATAATTGATTTGCAGAGGTTGCATAAGATTTTATGCAGTCAATCCTTTTTATTAAATCTGCTATTTAATCTCCTAATGATGCTATTTGCTGAGCTCTCAAAATCGTCTTCCAGCAGAATAAAAGTCTGCAATAGACGACAAACATTTCTTCTTCTTGTATGTTGAGTTTCTTTGCTTTTTTTCTGCTTTTCCCTTTTCTCCTCTATCTTTATCTAACCCTCCTTGAAAACTCATTCAATGTACTCTGGAGAATTTAGAGGGACGCAGAGTGAATTAAGACCTTCTTAGACTTTGAGTCAGACTCTTTTGGAGCTAGTAAACCAGATTTAAAAGTCGCTTTACGTCCATTAATAAAGCACTCTGCCGTGCGTGCCCCATTTGGAGGCTGTTTGCGACATTCCTCGGCCTAATTTGTTGTATAAAGTCCTCAATAAAGTTTCCAGGCATCTCAGAATGGCTCCTCTCTGCACCTGGTGCACGGTCATGATGTTTAATTTATTGGATTATGTGATCCTAACATAGCGCTTTTGTAGCTCTCAAATTACAGAAATCCAATCCAAGTTTTAAAGTTTAGACGGAGACAATCATGACTGTAATCACATCATCTTTATGCAACGTTTTTTATCATTTATCTTGCAGGAAAGAAGACTCAGAGAGCAGGTTTCAGTCACAATGTCTGAGCGCTACGACTGCACCGAGTGTACAAAGTCCCTGTACGGGCAAAAGTACATCCTGAGAGAGGACAAGCAGTACTGCGTCAAGTGCTACGAGGATCTTTTCTCCAGCAACTGTGAAGTGTGCCAGAAGCTCATTGGCTGCACCAGCAAGGTCAAATCATTATTCAATCGCAGAAGTGTTACAGTCGTCCTCTGATTTCTAACTAAACTATAAACATCTTCTCTTTTCATTGGCTCTGCAGGATCTGACATACAAGGACCGCCACTGGCACAGCGAGTGCTTCCTCTGCATCAAGTGCAGCCGCTCGCTGGTGGATCGGCCTTTCGCCACCAAGGACGACATGCCGATGTGCGTCGAGTGCTACAGCAGCGAGTACTCCTCCAAATGCCATGCGTGCCTGAAGACCATCATGCCAGGCGAGGAGGCCTTTCTTTACTCTCATAAATGAAATCAGGTTTAGAGCTCAGGACATCAGCCCATTAGCCGTAATTGGTTGAGGCTGACTTACTGTACAGTAGATGTAATTATTGATCTCTCTCTTCCCTCTCTTCCAGGCTCCAAGAAGATGGAGCACAAGGGCAACAGTTGGCACGAGAACTGTTTCTCTTGCAACCGCTGCCAGCAGCCGATGGGCACCAGGAGCTTCATCCAGAAGGATGCCAACAACTACTGCCTGCCCTGCTATGAGAAGCAGTTTGCTATGCAGTGCATCCACTGCAAGAAGGTATAAGACATCACACTTTGATCCACATGTCTCATGAGAGGCTCTGGGTGTGATTTGTAGCTCCTGCTGCTATCTGTTTATATTTTTGTCTTTAAAGAAGATCATAAATCAGCAGTTTTCTGCAAATGCAATTCATTTAGTTTAATGCTCCTGAGGTTGTGGAGAGGTCTCTAATGAGCAATTATTTTACATCCTTATTTTTTTATTTTTTATATTTATTTTTAAAGGTTTTTAGGTCTTTAATTTATTTATATATTTTTTTAAAAAAAAGGCCATAATTTTGTATGTTTTCATTTATTTTTAGAGATTTTTAGGTCTTTGATTTATTTATATATTTTTTAAAAGTTTTTACGTCCTTAATTTTATATTTATTTATTTATTTTTAAAGATTTTTAGGTCTTTAATTAATTGATATATTTTTTTTAAAGATTATTAGGCCCTAAGTTTTTATTTATTTAATTTTTAAAGGTTTTTAGGTCTTCAATTTATTGATATATTTGTAAAAATATTCTTACGTCCTTAAGTGCTTACTGGGATTGAGTCTGTTTGAGCCTGAACGGTGCAGTTATGAGAAGACATTAAGTGTAGGAGGAAAGAGGACAAATGATGGTATATAACAGTTATGGGCAGGAAACAGATGGCCAAGCAGGCTGAATCGGAGGCGTCTTTTTGTGCTAAAAGCTGGTAGGTGAGACAGCAGTCATCTGGCTCGCCTGTGACTAACAAACAGCATAAATGACACAGAAACTAAGCAGGATGAAGCCATACATTCGTCCATAGGAGCTCTGAGATTTATTTAGTTAAGTCTAATAAACTTTTTCAACAGTCACTAAAGGTCAATAGGTCACACAATACACATATGATGCTATATCTTTCAGCCCATCACCACTGGAGGAGTGAACTACCGCGACCAGCCCTGGCACAAGGAGTGCTTCGTTTGCATCGGCTGCAAGCAGCAGCTGGCCGGCCAGCGGTTCACCTCTCGGGACGACTTCGCCTACTGCCTCGACTGCTTCTGCAACCTGTTCGCCAAGAAATGTGCTGCCTGCACCACCCCGATCAGCGGTAACGTTTCACACTGCACCTTTAAATTGTCCCAAAATACTGAATGAAACAAAAAAACTTGTACCATTCCAACATGAACTACAAATAGACAGACGTAACCACAGTATAGATAACAGGGTCTGACACAGATCATATGCTTCCCTCCTTGTATCCAATCAGGATTATCACATTACAGAGATCATGAGACTGTTGCTTTTCTCTCAGGTCTCGGTGGCAGCAAGTACATCTCGTTTGAGCAGCGTCAGTGGCACAACGACTGCTTCAACTGCAAACGGTGCTGCGTGTCTCTGGTGGGTCGAGGTTTCCTGACGTGCAAAGATGACGTCCTCTGCCCCGACTGCGTCAAAGACTTCTGAGTGATCTCCAAGAGTTCGTCCAAGATGAGCACTGGCAGTATTCTCCTAACCCATCATTTACTGGTTTCTCACACTTTAACCTGTTCTTACCGCTAAGGTGTTTTCTGCATGATATTGTGTTTAACGCAAATGAATTGAAGCCTTCATTCCAAAATGTAGTTTTTATTCTGTTTTGCTGAATGTATTTGTGTTTCTCAGGAACATTCCCACCTGGAAAGCAAATTCAAGAATCCTAAAAGGATTATTTATATATATCTAATTTTGGAATGAAGCTCTGTGTGGCATTAAAATAACCACGTTTGACAGCTTTATTAGAGCATATTAAGAGAATGTTGTGTTGTGGCAATTGCTCTTAACAGAGTTAATATAATACTACTAATACTGTTTATTCTAATTACATAAATTTTGTTTAACGAAATTACATCTGCCAATAAAGATTTTGTGGATTTGATAAATGCCTATTGCCATAAATGATGCTGCTTGTCATGAAAATATGATAAAATGCGCTATAGGATGCTCTTTCAGTAGAGAAAACATGATAAAGTGTCTTCTAGGGTGCCCCTTTAATTGAGAAAACATGATAAAGTGCCCTCTAGGGTGCCCTTAAATAGAGAAAACATGATAAAATGTGCCCTTAAATACAGAAAACATGATAAAATGTGCCCTTCAATGGAGAAAACATGATAAAATGTGCCCTTAAATACAGAAAACATGATAAAATGTGCCCTTCAATGGAGAAAACATGATAAAATGTGCCCTTAAATAGAGAAAACATGATAAAATGTGCCCTTCAATGGAGAAAACATGATAAAATGTCCTCTTAAATAGAGAAAACATGATAAAAATGTGCCCTTAAATGGAGAAAACATGATAAAGTGTCCTCTTAAATAGAGACACATGATAAAGTGTCTTCTAGGATGCCCCTTAATGGGATTCCCAATAATGGTGTATTGCCAAAGATCGTCTCTTGAAGACGTCACAGCAAGAATGTCGCAAAGAGCTCTCACTCTGTCCTATTTCAAGAATCCTGTTTTGCTGTGAATCAGTGTTGTGGGATGACAAAGTATTTCCTTTTTATAATTGTAATTTAACTTATCATTATTTTTAATGGCGCTTCCCAGCAAAAAAGCATTTCACACGATTGTACCTGTGTAACCGGCGTGACAAATAAACATCTTGAATCTTGAATCTTGAAGAAACCGCTTCACTTCACTACAAAATTACGTCACGGGATATATTTGTCGGATATACACGATCTTTGTTTTCCATGTAACCGGACCGGAAGTCGCCAGCAGGTGCCACCGGAAAGAGTGTTCGGGTCCGCAGTATAAGAGGTTGGAAGCTAACGGGCGTTTTAATAATTACAACAAACCGCTCCATTACAACGAAAGAGAAAGAACTTATAATGTAAGATATGTGTTGTAAATTACCACGAGTATATTAATTAACTGTTTATTTAGAAAGTAGCGTAGTTAAAGCGTAATTAAAGATTAACGGTGTGAAGATACTGCGGCAGCTAGCTAGGCGGCTAACTAAAGTAGCATGGCTTTGTTATCTATTAAATTAAAACATGCCTTATTTTAATGTTTATTTAACGTTTTCTGCAACTTTTACCTAATGCATCTTGTTTCACATACACATATAAGTCTTGTTAATCATTTTAACAACATTTAATTGCTGTTCTTTAAATGAAAAGCTGCAGATTGGGCCGCTCTGTGACATATGTGGGAGCAGAAGGCCAGACTCCATTAGAAAAGTCGATAATTTAAGACCATTTTCTCGTTATTTAACAGCACACTACTTATTTTTTAACATATTTTTACATTTTCTATTACAGTTTTGTCTTGTGGTAAATTCGGCACACATGATATGTACTATGCAATCACTAATTTCCTCAAAAAGAGCTCAATTCTGCATAATGGTTTTAGGCCACTGCTCCATCTCTGTGCATTGTGATTAGAAGATGAGAGAGGGGAAAATGGACACCTTTTTATTTAAGTAACATTTCTAATTCAGGATATTTGATTACAGTTATGTCTTGTGGTAAATTCGGCACACATGATATGTACTGTGCAATAACTAATTTCCTCAAAAGAGCTCAATTCCTCATGATTGTTTTAGGCCACTGCCCCATCTCTGCATTGTGATCGAAAGATGGATGGGGGAAAAAATACATTTTAAAAGGGATTTTGTATGTGCAACAAGTGTTAAGATTTAAGACTAGTGTTAAGACTATAGCTGCTGATTAACAGTGGTGGAAAGTAACTAAGTACATGATGTACTAAAGGACATACTTGACAATTTTGACATACTTGAGTATTTCCATTTTCTGCTAATTCATCCTTCTACTCCAGAGGGAAATATTGACATTTATTTGATACTTATAGTTACTTTTTACATTAAAAAACACACATGTTTACCTAATACAATGCAGTACTGTACTACTAATTTACCCAGTAATACACAAAGTATCTGAAATTGGCTCCACATTGATGAAGTACAACATTAAGATGCTATCTTTGATTACAGTTTTGTCTTGTGGTAAATTTGGCACACATATCTACTGTGCAATATCTAATTTATCAAAAGATCTCAATTCCTCATAATGGTTTTAGGCCACTGCTCCATCTCTGTCCATTGTGATAGAAGATGGGTGAGGGAAAAAATAGATTTTAAAAGGGATTTTGTATGCAGCAAGTGAAAAATAAGCTATTGCTACTAATTAACAGTGGTGGAAAGTAACTAAGTACATGATGTACTAAAGGACAATTTAGACATACTTGAGTATTTCCATTTTCTGCTAATTCATCCTTCTGCTCCAGAGGGAAATATTGACATTTATTTGATACTTATAGTTACTTTTTACATTAAAAGTTAACTTAATATAATGCAGTACTGTACTACTAATTTACCCAGTAGTACAAAGTATCTGAAATTGGCTCCACATTGATGAAGTACAACATTAAGATGCTCTTTATTAATGATAAAAACAGAATATATAATATTCCAGTAATATATAAAGGAGCCATTCTGCATAATGACTACATTTTACTGATATGTACTTTCATTTAAGTAACATTTTGAATTCAGGACTTTTACTTGTAGTGGAGTATTTTGAGATTTTTACGTAAGTAAAGGTTCTTAGTAATTCTTCCACCACTGCTAATTTAGTGGGACTAGTAAATTAGGTGACCTTAAATTAATGTTATGTTTAATTGTGCTTTTAACAGACTATAAAGTACTCCCTTTGGTAAAATGTCTTCTGCTGAAATGAGTGCTGCTGTCCCCAACCATCGAAGGACCAAGCCCGGTGGTAAGACTAAATTATACTTATTATATCAAACCATTTCTGGCTCCATCACCTGTAATACATTCAAATACTCAAAGCTAAAAATATTCAACATTTGTGTATGTTTCGAACAAGCTTTAATTCTAAGGTTATTGCAGGTATAAAGACCGTGGTTGTGCCCAGCGGCGCGACTGGACCGACTGGACCGACCTCCCAGATCCCCGGTCTGTCCCAGACTGCTGATGAAACCTCTCCGGTGGAGTGGACCAGCGGGAGGCGAGTTGGGATCGTAGAGTCGGACTCGGAGTATGTCAAGCTGGCAAAGGGAGGCGGCCACAAAGGTAAATGTTTCTTCTATCATTTGTACAAAGGTTGTTCAGATCCTCAGGTAGTTTTATGACAGAATGCACTGAAATACTTACGACACATTCATAGAAAGGTTCTCCTTTTGAACATTTATATGAGGAAATCTGACAAACCTGCTCCTGCCCTCAGAGTGAATAGTTGATCTGAAGTCATCACATTTTGAAAATAACAAAAAAAAAATACGTCCCTGCTGATTTGTTTGATCTTGACACTTTCGCTCAACTCTTTGAAATGCAAATCCTGAACAAGTGGCCTACCGGTGCACAACATGAAAGAGGGAGGCCTTTTCCAAAAATACTTTTTATGCATTTTGGGAAATCATAGCAGCCCCTGTTGGGGAAAAACAATAGCTTTTGTTGTGCACAATGAAAAGTTCAATGTCGAGTTCAACATGAATGTTTTATGCAAGTCAGACAGTGCAGATGGGCTGCTCTGCCAAACTCCATTAGAAAAATAGCAAATTTAAGACTGTTTTGTTTTTAGTTTGTGATACACTACTTTTTAGACATGATTTGGTATATTTTATTAATGCTATTGGTCTTTTGGTAAGTTTGGCACACATATTATCTATTTAACAGCAAATTATCTCATAAAAATCCAAAGGATTCTGATATAAATGCTGAAAAAAGCTGCTGTAGAGTATTTTTTGTTGTGCAAGTCTCCTGTACTGGAAAGTTCAATGCCTCCACATGAATGTTCCAGTTAGATAAGGATTTGTTTTTCTTGTCACAGCTGTGAGTTGGAGAAATGGCAGCATAAAAGACAGATTTTAACACTTATTTTGTAGTAGAGTAAATGTTAAGGCCCTGAGCTGCAAGTTAAATATCAATCTGTGCTTTCCAGTGCAGTGCTTCATAATTGCTGGCAGTGTTTCATGTTGAACATTGTGTGTCCTCCCCTCCTGCAGGGCTGTTGAGTCATGATGCTGATGATGATGACCAACCTAAGATGGCTTACAGCCCAACCAACTGGTTCGGAAATGATGAGTCAAAGAGGTAAACGGCACAAATAAACACTCTAACCTGGTGGAGATGATGGTGTTTGTGTGTGAATAAAAACCCTCAACAACTTGTGATGTCAGTTTCCCAACACACGCTCACCACACACTTTTTAACCTGGAGCCTAAAAACATCTTGACCTTATCAGTGTAGAGAAGGTCATGATTTTTTAAACAATACTAAAGGGATCTGAACTATCCCTTTTAAGATTATTACAGCAAAAACCTTCCTCTGGGTTTGACTTTGCACAAAGTCGTTGGTGAAATCTGATCAACTACTTTAAGTATTTTATCAGCCAGCTGTTTTTTTAAGATAAAACTCGAAATGCTTCTTGATCCTCCTAGGAGCCACAGAAAGCGTGCGGGCCACAGCCAAGATTTCCCAAAATGTGATAACTGGCCAGCAGTAATTTCACATCGTATATCACCGTTGGTTTTGTTCTTACAGCGGAAGCAAAGCAACGTCTCCCGACAGCGAGATGAAGGGAACCAGGCGGCCTATGGCTGCACCGTTTGGCACCGATAACGGTTCGTCCTGGGAAAAAGACGATAGATTTTCTCCCGATAAAGAGAAGGTGAATGGACCAAACTAGTCACCCCCAACATTTATACCGTGTCGTTGTCTTCCATCCCTTTTCATTTATTTTACCACCACCTTTCCCCTTTTTTCATCCCGTTTCTGCTCCATCGTCGCATTCGCATTTTGGTTAATTTTGATTCCCTGCCGGTGCTTTGGCTGTGGGGTAGCTTTGTGGAAATATTTATAAAAGTTTCAGGTAAGTACAGATGATGCATTTATCATATTTATAGTGTTCATATTGAAGAAAAGGACTTAGAGGCTTGGTAGTATTAAACAGGGTACCAGATTAAATCATTCTAACTTGTAGGAGAATGACTATATTTTCACAATGTTTTGAGTGAAACTAGTGCATATAAATGTATTTTTTTGGTGTTGCTGTTGAGTTCAAGACGTTTTTGTCATCCCTTTTCCATTGCATGACAAATTGTTTTCCTCCATTATTTCATCTTTTGCTCTATCACCAACATTAACATTTAATTTGCTTGTCAGTAAAGTGAATCATCAGTGTATAATTCTGCAGTGAAAAGTCAGATATATCCATGTTTATTAATGTGTCTAATAATGTGGCTGCTACATTCAGGTTGTAGCAGGGATAGTTTGGGTGTTTTGAAGTGAGGTTGTATGAGGTACTTATCCATAGTCGGTGTATTACCGACAGTAGATTGCAGTCGGCACGCCCCCAGTTTGGAGAAACAGACCTAATAAATCAGTATCAGTTTAAGTGAACGCTATACTTACATATTTATATACATTTGTATACAGATTTAGGCAGCGGTATATGGAGGACGGAACCTGCCAAAACAAATAAATATATAAATGACTTGATAAATAAATAAATATGACATCAAATGTACCAAAAATAATATTAAAAGTAAATGTAGGCCTTAATTGATCAAATGTGACCTAAATCTCATAAATGCAAAGGGAAAATCATGTATAAATAAATAAAGACATATATAGATATATACAATTTAATAATGAATAAATACATTAAAAAATAACTTAAATGAAATAATTATTAGTAATAAAAATAATAGTTAATAAAAATGAATAAATAAAATAGAAAAGTATAGATTAATAGGGAAATTAAAACAAAGGTAAATAATTAAAGAATCAAATCAAAAAAAGAAATATCAATTTGTCACATTTGATCAATTAATTAATGACTACATTTATTTTAATATTATTTTTGATACATTTATTGAGTCATCTATTTGTTTATTCATTTTTCATTTTGGCAGGTTCAGTCCTCCATAGCGGTAGACCAGCAATTCCCATGTTGTGTGAGATACAATTACAGGTTTTTTCAATGGAGTCTGGTTGCTTAGGCGAGAGCATAGATGGATACAACTGCCTCAGTTCCCCATCCGAAACACAGACTGTGTAGCTGTCTCACAGCGAGGTAAAGCAGTGAAAATACTCTAAATATAGCATACACTTGTACAGATATTGATTTTTTCTTTAGGTGTCTAAAATGTGTTTTGCTGCAGTACATTGCTAGGTAATACACTGACTATGGACCTCATACAACTCGTCTTCAAAACACCCGAACTATCCCTTAAGTGCTACAGAAATAAGCATAAATCTGTGTAACTCTTCATCCCACAGATGTCTCCTGATGGAGTTGCCAATGAGATGGAGGGTCTGTCCATGACCAACAAATACAAGAGAACGTGAGTATTAATCAACATGCTGGAGTCAAAACAACAATATCAAATCTGTCATAAACGTGATTCGTCATAACGCCGTCTCTTGTCGCATTCGTCTGCAGGTCTCATGAGAAGAATGCGACCCCGGTCAGCATGACCAAGCTGCTGAGTCATGGCTATGTTGGGGACAAGAAGAAGTCTCCTAATGACGACGACGCCTCAAGTACGATATTTTCTTTTCAGGTTTATGAAGCTAAACAGTGGGGGTTTATTTACAGACGTGGTGTTTTAGTTTGTTTGCTTCAGATGTGTTGCTTTGTTTTCCAGGTGTGACGTCAGATCAGACCAGCACCATCATGACGGAGGACGTGGACGAGCTGGAGTAGTGCATACAGGTCTCGAGGGGAAAAGGGGGTCGTCCTAACACTGGTTCATGGTTTCCACAAAAATCCCCTCTCAGATTCACTCGCATTTATTGTACATCCACTGACTGTTAGGTTTTGTACTCATGTTTATGCAAAGGTACGGTCCTCTCTATTTATTTGCTCTAATTTGTACACAGATTATGTTGAGTAGACGTGTCGGCGCTCGCCGTGTTTTTTCAGTATTTCTCGATTTGAAAGACGAGTTGTGCACAGGGAAGGAAACTAATTTTGGGTCCACAGAGGCTGTTTGAAGGAAAAAATCACAACTGTTTCACCAGCCAAAGCTTAAATTGAGCTTTTGTTGACTGGAGGCTGGTGTTAGTTTCCCTCCCTGGTTGTATGAAGATCGAGTTAGTGAATTTAAAAAAGTGTTCGTGCTAATGAAATGTGGTTCCAGTGACGTGAAATATTATTTGTTTCGATCAAGGGCTCCTGCTCTCTGATGGGATGCTAGAGGTTTGTGTGTTTACGGCTGCGATCGTTCGTTGAGACGGCCGCCCCGCAACTGTGACCACATGCCAAAGTGGTTGGTTAAAAAGGGCCAAAGATGATTTCTTTTAAGTTGCTGCTCTGCAAAAGGTTGCCCTTTTCCATGATCATGTTGTGTTTGAGTCCCTAAAATCAAGAAAAATGCATCGTTTTACTGTGCATGCTGCCAATAATCCGAATAAAAGCCTCATATTAAAACACTAAATTAACTCAAATGATGTTTACAAGTCTCCAGGTGCTGCTAGATCGATTTTATCATCACTGTTTATTAGGAAGCTCCAAATGTGTCAGAAGCTCGCTAAGGATATAACTAAACTGGGTCCATTCTGCATGTTAAAGCCCTTCAGTGTTGTGTCATTCAGCCTACTAAACCCCAAACACTCATGCAACAACAGATAAAAGCATTCTGGGAGATTTAGGGCCACCTTCAGCAGACTGCAGAGCTGAAAGTCAAGTCCAGTGTAATTCCCTGTGAAGATTAAGGCAGACGAGTTGTTAGAAAGTGAGTTCTGAATATGCCAACCAAGCAGTATTTCCCTGCTCCGTGCAGTGTTTTTTGACTTTGTAGACATCAGTAGGAGAACGTAGTGTTGTAGTGCACAGCCTGATCACACCAAACCCGCCGTCTGTTGGGAGTTTATTCTGCTCAGATGAGAGAAACGGTTACTGACGCAACATTTTTGTGCAGAAACTTCAATCTTGGAAGCAGCAGAAAAGCATTTCTGTTATACACTACATCTGCCATATTCATTCTTTTAATAATCTTTACATTTTACTCAGTAACATAACCTAAATTTATTCTAAAAGCTCATTTTATTTGCAGTAAACACTGTCGGTATTAATATTATTATATTAATAAATCTCGAAAAATAAATAAATATGCCATTAAATGTACCAAAAATAATATAAAAAATAAATGTAGGTATTAATTAATTGATAAAATGTGAAAGAAATGTTTATTTGTTTTCTTAATCTACTCTTCTATTTAATTTTCCCTTTTTTATTTATTCATTCATTTTTATTAACTTTTAGAATACGTATTTATTTTAAATGTATTTATTCATTATTAAATTGTATTTATTTATGCATGATTTTCCGTTTGCATTTATGAGATTAATGTCACAGTTATCAGTTAATAAATGAAGGCATTAATTGATAAAATGTGATATAAATCTCATAAATGCAAAGGGAAAATCATGCATTAATAAATATTTACAATTTCATAATGAATAAATACATTTAAAAATAATTTAAAAAGAAATGCAAAATTGAATAAGTGATAAAAAATAAATGTATTCAAAACAAATATATAAAAAATGGGAAAGTGTAGATAAAAAGGGGAATTAATACAAAGGTAAATAAATAAACATTAAAACAGAATTATAAAAATCATGTTGCATTTTGTCAATTAATTAATGCCTACGTTTATTTTTAATATTATTTGTGGTAGATTTATTGGCATATTTATTTATTTTTGGCAGATTGTGTCCTCCATATTGTGGACTCCTAAACCACAGCAGACACTAGTCCACCTCTTCGTCCTCTAGTCTGACTGTCAGTATGTCTTAAAAAGGTAATGGATTTCCGTGACGTTTGACAGACAGCTCAGCCTTGAGTCATTCAACAGTTCTAATTTATTTTAGCCGTAACTGTGAACCTGATGGTGACAGTAAAATCCTAATCCTACAGGGACATTTGTCAGGCGGAGAAAATGCTCTTAAAACTGAAAAGGACGGGGATGATTTATTTGGGTGTAACGGCGAAATTAAAGTTTGTCCTCGTAAATCCAACAACATTCATCACCTGCGACTCTAAAATGATGCAGCGGTAACCGACTCTTGTTTGAAAAGAATTTGTGTTATGTTCAACACTTTTATTTCAACACGATACATTTAAGCAATGATTCATCATTTATCTGTACGTGGTATTAAAACGTGTTCAAAACTAGACGCGCTGGATTTTTATTTTGCAGTAGAACGAATGTATCGTCTTCCTGATATATTGTTTTGCTTTGAGGTTTATTTTTATGAGCTGTTAAATATTCAGGTTCTTCGTCAAGTTGCTTCCTCTTCTCCCGGTGGTGGCATCTCAGTTTACAAACCAACAGCGGGAACCTTTAGTGGCTTAACTTTGCAGACCCTGAAGTCTTGTCACTTGTGTGTCCCCCCCATCTTGCTTATTATCTGCATTTCAAATGTACCAGAAGAGACTGACGAAGGCAGCTTTTAAACAGAAGATCCCTCAAGTGTTTGTAGTGAAGAGAAATCCACCCAACACAACTCATTGTAAGACCCTGCTTATACCTTGATGACTGCACACAGACTCTCTATTATCATTTCAATAAATGGGCATGTGCATGTACTTGTGTACTGTTTTTTCTTCTTCTTTAACCAAATATAACAAGTCAAGGAAGGAAATTAAACTCGCTTTACTAATTCATGCTCCAAATCTGTTAATTACCATATTTACATGAATTAACTGAATCAAATTTCTACTCTTAATCTAATGTTAAAACAAATGTGAAGCAGGAACGTGTGTAAACTATACAAGTATTCCTTTAAAGGTCCAGTTCACCTAAATGACAGATTATCCCTGCTATCGGTCTGTGTAAATAGTCCCAATACAATAGAAGTGAATTAAATTTAGTTTGTGGAACTTGAAGCATTTTAAAAATAACAAAACTAACATGTGTAGCAACGTTTCTTTCCAGAAATCAACAAACACACGTCAACAGTTTTTATTTGAACTAAAGAAATAGTTCACATGAAAACTGTTCACAGCCTAACCTTGATTAAGCGGTACATTGTTTTAATTTGGGGAAACTTATCAAATTCCTTTTTTTCCTTCTTTTTCTTTTTCTTTCTCCTTCTTTATTTTTTAAAATTGTATTATTTATTTTATTTTGTTTTAATTTGGGTATACCTTCCTATTCCTATTTTTTTCTTTCTTTTTCTTTCTCTTTTTTCTTTTATTATTTATTATATTTTATTTTGTTTTAATTTAATTGTTTTAATATTTTGTTTAAATTTTTTATATATATATATTTATTTTTCTTTCTTGTTTTCTTTCTGTTTGTACCACTGTATGAAATAAAATAAAATAATAGTTATAATTGCAAATACATGTTGGACATTTTGTGGATGTACTATTTCATGGGCTAATCGCAGCAAAATTCTTATTATTATTTTTTAAATCCATCGGCATCCAAAGCCCGTTCCCAGAAGAAAATATTGAATAAAAAAGTAATAAATAAGTGAAAATTATGAGATATGAGGGCAAATTGTGTTTGGCTTTATGAGGATGTCTAAATTTTGACTAATGCTCATAATTTTTAATTATTAAACTATAAAGAAATAGTCCATATGAAAACTGTTCACGGCTTAACCTTAAGTGTGTGGGACATTGTATATTTACTTTTTCTTTCTCCTTTGTTCTTTTTTTATTATTTCTTTATTTTTATTTTTTTTCTTGTTCTGTTTGAAACCACTAGGTGTATAAAATGCAAAAAAATAATAATAATGCAAATACATGTTGAACATTTTGTGGATGTACTATTTCATGAGTTCATTGCAATAAAATATTATTTTAAGAATCCATAAATAATAAATCCATCAGCGTCCAAAGCCTGTTCCCAGAAGGAAGAAAACTGGATAAATTAGTAAAATATTATGAGATATGAGGACAAATTGTGTTTGGATTTATGAGGAAGTCAAAATTTTGACTAATGCTCATAATTTTGAATTATTAAATCAATAGTTTGACTTCTTATCTGATTGTTCTGAATCAACCAATCCATAATTTGTAGCTGCCTCATAGTTATGATTATGTATCTAATACTTTTGTCTTTACAGCAGCCTATAATGAGGATTATCATCAAAAAACATATGCATCTTTAATAAATAAACACAAAATGCTTGCTTTACAAAAAAAACAAAACAGCAGACATAATATCAATCAATCAAAATCAATCAATATATTTAATATAAGAAGAGGGAGTGGATGTAAAATATAATGTCTCATATAGTATTAACTGTAAATGAATGAGCCTCCCTACACTGGAACTGCATAATTTATAATAAAGTACTACATAAACTTATTATTTAATTATCCTTTGGGAGTCACAGAGGGACCAGTCAGTCAGGCCTGCAGTAGTGTGTGTGTGTGTGTGTAGAGGATAAAACACACACACACTCATGCACGTGCAGAGGATAAAACACACGCACACTCATGCACGTGCACGCGCGCAGTGTCCGCTGCAGGCTGCATCCCTCCTCTCTCTCTCTCTCTCTATCTCTCTATCTCTCTCTCTCTCTCTCTCTCTCTCTGCACGGAGCTGCATCACTTCACAGCTTGTCTCCTGCAGCAGCAGGGAGGCATGCACCGGTGCATGAGCCTGCTGATCGATTCTTGTATCGGAAACCGATCCGTAGCCGCATGGTGACGTCACGCCGCTGATCGGTAATAGTTGCTGGGCGTGTTGGTGGTGATGTGGGTACCGCTCGGACGCACGCAAGAGGTAGATAGATGAGGATGCATTGGAAATGAAATAGATAATATAAGAAGAAATACTGCACGAGGAGTGTGTGTGGACGCGCACGGGACTTGTTTGTTTTGTTTATTTTGTCGCGTGGGGAAATGTAGTATCTGCTGTCACTGCAAGAGGAGAGGATGGATGCGTAACAGGACGGATCGAGCCAGCTGTGGCCTGCTTCTAACAGCAACATCTGGCCGGTGAGTCGCACTGACTGACAGCCTGCAGCCTGCAGCAGAGACAGAGAGAGGGGCTCGGTTACAGAGCATCCTCCGGTCCTCCGGTCTCCGGTCTCCGGTCCGGTGAGTCGGTGTGACCTCGTCCTTGGCTGCCTGAGTGATTGATGTGCACGTTTAGACAAGAGAGGCTGCATGTAGCATATGATGAAGGCTGATAGCTCTAATGTGAAGGGGGTGGAAGCATGAACGTGACATGCTGTTAAATGTGCATGAACACCTGCACATGCAATAACCCTTAAGGTTAAACTAAAGCTTAATAACATGCAGGTTAAACCGCCTCTTAATACCAGAGCAGATTAAATAATATAATCTTATTATAAAGGATACCGGCTGGAATCGATAGGTGCATTAAAAAGCCCAAACTGTAGGAATATTATGATATCATAAGGTATCGTGACATGCTGTTAAATGTGCATGCACACCTGCACATGCAATAACCTTTAATGTTAAACTAACATGCAGGTTAAACCACCACTGGACAGCCTCTTTACACCAGAGCAGATTAAATAATATAATCTTATTATAATTGATCCCGGCTGGAATCAATAGGTGCATAAAAAGCCATGCACACTGTAGGAATATTATGATATCATAAGGTATTGTGACATGCTGTTAAATGTGCATGCACACCTGCACATGCAATAACCTTTAAGGTTAAACTAAAGCTTAATAACATGCAGGTTAAACCGCCTCTTAATACCAGAGCAGATTAAATAATATAATCTTATTATAAGGGATCCCTGCTGGAGTCGATAGGTGCATTAAAAAGCCATGCACACTTTAGGAATATTATGATATAAGGTATCGTGACATGCTGGTAAATGTGCATGCACACCTGCACATGCAATAACCTTTAAGGTTAAACTAATATGCAGGTTAAACCGCCACTGGACAGCCTTTTAATACCAGAGCAGATTAAATAATATAATCTCGTTATAATGGATCCCTGCTGGAATCGATAAGTGCATAAAAAGCCATGCACACTAGGAATATTATGATATCATAAGGTCACTACGAGTCCCTGCAGGATTGTTAAAACACAATATTATCCCCTTTGACAGAGCACCCCAGGGGGGGCATGACAGTGATTTTACTGTGTATCCCTCCTTGTCCACATCCTAACCGGCTTGTAGTCCTTCTGCAGGGTCAGAGAGGGCGCCTCAGCAGCCAGCCGGCTTTGGACCATAGCGGGGAGGTGGAGGATCTATGGAGGAGGGGGACGCAGAGGGGGAAGGGCCCATGGCGGTCAGAGACGGGCCGAGCGGTCACGGCCTCCCGCTGAACGCCAACAGCAGCAGCAGCAGCAGCACCACCACCACCACCACCAACCTCCTGGCTTCTGTCAAAGAGCAGGTAGGAGATGCTGCAGTCACACCCTTATTGTTGCTTTAATCTCTCACCTCTGAGTCATTTACTCACCAGTTCATTCACTTTTTTATCCAGTTATGTGGTTGCGTTCACACTGACAACTAATTAGAGTTCATGTCTTCTGTGGATGAATGATCTTATCTACTCCAGGATGTCACCCATGTGTCCTGTTTGCATTGGACCTCTCTGCACCCACTCGTTTAATTTAAGGAAAATGTAGTTACAGTGTTTAGTCAGTGTCATAAATTAATGCCAGATTAGCAACTTTTAATTTTCAATATGAAATAGTATTAATAAATAGTCTCTTTATGGTTATTTTGCATCTCTTTGTGATCGCTTTGTGTCTATTTGGGGTTGCTTTGCATCTCTTGATGGTCATTTTGCATCTATTTGCGGCTGTTTTGTGTCTGTTTGTTTTCATAGGTTTCTTTGTGGTCTATGCGTCTCTTTTTGGTCGTTTGGCATCTCTTTGTGGTCATTTTGTGTCTGTAGTCGTTTGACATATCTTTGTGGTCGTTTTAGTCTCTTTGTGGTCGTTTTGCATCTCCTTGTGGTTATTTTGCATCACTTCGTGGTTGTTTTGCATCTCTTTGTGTTTGTTTTTGTCTCTTTGTGGTCGATTTGCATCTCCTTGTAGTTGTCTTGCATCTCTTTGTGATTGTTTTGCATCTCTTTGTCGTCGTTTTGCATCTATTTGTGGTCGCTTTGCATCTCCTTGTGGTCGTTTTGCATCTATTTGTGGTCGCTTTGCGTCTCCTTGTGGTCGTTTTACTGTCGCTTTGCATCTCCTTGTGGTCTTTTTTGCATCTCTTTGTGGTTGCTTTGCATCTCCTTGTGGTGTTTTTGCTGTCGCTTTGCATCTCTTTGTGGGTGTTTTGCATCTCCTTGTTGTCGCTTTGCATCTCCTTGTGGTCTTTTTGCATCTCTTTGTGATCGCTTTGCATCTCTTTGCTATCGCTTTGCATCTCCTTGTTGTCGTTTTGCTGTCGCTTTGCATCTCCTTGTGGTCTTTTTGCATCTCTTTGTGATCGCTTTGCATCTCTTTGCTGTCGCTTTGCATCTCCTTGTGGTCGTTTGTTTTGTGTCTCTTTATAGTCGTTTTGCATCTCTTTGTGGTTGCTTTACATTTCTCTGTGGTCATTTTGCGTCTCTTTATACTCGTTTTACGTCTCTTTGTGGTCGCTTTATGTCTCGTTATAGTCGTTTTGCATCTCTTTGTGGTCGCTTTGTGTCTCATTATAGTCGTTTTGCATCTCTTTGTGGTTGCTTTGCGTCTCTTAGCGGTTAATCAACAAGAAATGTTAACAGTCACTCATATAGAGGCTCTGGTGCAGTGACCCTGAGCCTGCACCCAGTAGGCCCGTTCAGTAATCCTTCATGATACTATCACCTCCTTACTCTGGTCTGGGGGAGCACCAGCCCTCTGGCCCCGCCCCTGCTCACGGAATAAATGAAGTCTGTGATTCACTCAAATTTACTGAGCAAATCCCGAGGATTATCTCGACGACTGCAATGTAATGGGTCTCTTCATTCTGTGCTGAGCCTCACGAATCTGCACCCAAAAATCTATTAAAACTCTCATTAACAATCTCCTAGCACTTCTATAATTTTATCCCCCAAAAAGGATGGGAAAAGTGTGAGAAAATACAGAAACTAAAAATTCTTTTTGACAGGCATTATCAGACAGGAATACTTTTATTAGATGACTTCAGTATTTGATGTAATTTACAGTTACATTTTTATTTTAAAGGTGGCAGATTACAAGATTAAGAACAAAAACAATATCTGCAGTTATTACAAATTGCAGGCCTTTATACGAACTGACAGCGATGTTATGAAAGTGTGTTCTTGTACCTGTTTCCTTTCACACATTTCACTTACAGTGCTACTTCTCCCCAAATAGTCAACTCCAGTATTTCACTTTTTCATGTCTTGTTGTCGTCGTCTTCGCTATCGCTGCTCAGGGAACGTGCGACAGTTGTCTCTGTTAAATTATGTAAAATTAAATTAATGTCTGGCTGACATATTCTCAGCGCTGGATGTTGATATGAAACGACAGTCAGAGATCTGTTTTTCCTGCCGTTAACTTCACTCAACATCACATCAGTGTTGCATATTTTATGTGGGAAAATCACAACAGAGACGGTTGCAGCTGCAGTGTGAACGCAGCCTCCGTCTGTCTCTGTTCCCCGCTGTTATTTTTATGCTTCTTTCTATCCTGTCAACATGGGAGTCTGTCTGTTCTCCTCCTCTTAATTATGCCTGGACAGTGGCCATGTTCTCAACTCCTGGTGTGTGACTCTGAATCGGGGCGCACTGCTGCTATTTAAAGGCTTATGATGTCCAAGAAACGAGCATCTGCTCTTACTTTTAATCTGCTATCAGACAAAAATGTGGGCCTCAGATTGCTCTTAAATCTCAACTGATGTGAAGTTAAGGCTTCCTTGATGCTGCTTTGGTTTTCGTTGAGCACAGCAGGAGCTGCTTCGTCACCCCTTGATCATACTTAATGCCTCAAAAAGCTCTGCTTGCTGCTGCTCAATCCACACATGAGAATAATGACTGCTGCATCATTTCCTGCACATGCATTGTATTGCAGAGGAGGAGATGTGTTGTGCATTTGTAGCTTTCTCTGATGCCTTTATGATAAGAGCATTCAACGTCGTTATAATCTACAATTAGCATTCATAAAGAATCATCATACCTCAGTAATAATATCCAGAGAAAAGAGCTGATCTCTTGCTGTCAAAGTAAACGTTAACACAAATGTGTTTTAACGCCACTAATTTCTTTAACTCATTAGTGAAACTTGCGATTTTTAGGTTGTAGCGGGCTCAGTTTTAAAGCTAGAGTGAAGATACTGGTATCATATGAAACTAAAACCTACTTAACCCATTGGTACCAACCACGTCATACTAGCTTGTCGGGAAGGAGGTTAAATAACACTCCAAATTTGGTGAGAAAAAACTGTCATGGCCATTTTCAAAGGGGTCTCTTGACCTCTGACCTCCAGATATGTGAATGTAAATGGATTCTATGGGTACCCACGAGTCTCCCCTTTACAGACATGCCCACTTTATGATAATCACATGCATTTTGGGGCAAGTCATAGTCAAGTCAGCACACTGACACACTGACAGCTCCTTTAACAAATCTCCCTTTAAGGTACATTTTGAATAGATATAAAATGTGTGATTAAATATCTTAATCGATTGACAGCCTTAGTGCATGTTGATAACAGGACAGCAATAAATGCATGATTAACAGCTATTCTATACTTGCAAGTTGCCACAGAGCAAACATTTCATTGTGTCTCAGACTGTTGAACAGGCTGCGACCAGAAAATATAATCAAGTAGCTTTACCTTTCTCTCCGTGTTGAAATGCAAGCGGCAGCGCTGCTGAAGCGTCAAATCTACCGCCTGCAGTTCCTCCACAGAAATGTCAAATTAGACATGCTAAATGGAGCACATCAGTTATTGCTTTCCATTGTGTATGGGCCCTGATGCTTTGCCACTTTGCTCCCATTTAGCCCATTAAAAGTGGGAGAGTGATAGACGTGAGCAGGGAAATACCAGAGCTGGAGATGTGACGACTTGGAAACCCAAAAACTTAAACGCAGTAAAAGTGGCAGCAGTTTAATTTTGTCACGTCTTGAGCAATCGCTGTGAGATTGATTAGATGTTGAGACAACAGCTTGCAGCAAAGATGCTCCAAAATGGAAAGATGAGACGTCTGAAGCTGCTGTTTGCATCGTTGTGTGAAATCAAGACTGAAACATGTCGCTGATATCAGATCTAAACAGTTTACAGAGCTGTCACAATACGACGTTTTAACATGCCAACGTACTGTTTGGGTTGACGTTGAGTTGCAAGTCGGCAGTGCGATGGTTTTTTACATTTAATTTTATATACGGATTAAATAAAAGAGTTATAACGTGTTAGTTAATGAGCTTTAGAGGGGCTGGGAGGCATATTGTGTTGCCTTTGGACAGAGCCAAGATGCAAACATCTAATATTGTAGATGTCTTGTTCCACATTTTATACATGTAACTCTGTTATTCACTTCAGGTTTATATAATATCTTTGTATGTTTTGGTTACTTGATTATAATTTAAAAGCTCCAGTGGTTTGCACAATGCTTGGCTGCACAGCATGACCTTGGCCTCAACAACGGCTGGTCAATAAACAACAACAACATCAAAACAAAGCAAGTTCATCTTTCATTATTTCTAAAATATGGAGGGTTTAGTCTGCCAAAAATGTTATCAGATATTCATCCCAGGACTTGGCCGACAGTAGCAGACTGTAGTCGGGCAGCTCCCAGGTGTAACAGCAGCGACCCACTGTATGAACGTGACGCATGGCGCTGCTGAAAAAGAACAAGCCTGCTCAGCAAAAAAAACACTCCCAGGATAGAGAGAGAGAGGGAGGAAAGAAAGCTCAATAAAACAACAACAACTGGGCCACGTCAGCGCTCTCTACACTTGGATTGATTTCGGCGATTAGGTGCAGAAACACCGCAAGCGTCGTCCGAGTAAATTCACCGAACGTCGATACGGATGATTGATGGCGCTGTGTTTTCCTGCACAAGGTTTTGCCTCGTATGAGCTGCAGGGTCACGATCCTCCGTCAATCCAGTTATGTCACTGCTGCCCTGTCCCTGATGGTATCTGAGGCACAAAACTGTTGCTGTTTGACATCCGCCTGCATTTGGAAGCATGCTTTCTGTCATATTTCAGGAAAGGAAAGAGCTTGTGATTGGTGCAGCCTGCCGTGTTGACTCAAGATCATGGAGGCTCAAGGTTGTGTGTCATGTTGGCGGTCTGCAAGTCGCTGTGGTGGAAATCAAAGAGGAAAATCCACACTCGGATTTCACCCCTTTTTGCATTTCCAGGAGTTATTTACCCTCTTAGTGAACCCAATTTGCGTCCATCTGCCTCATCTACTTAGTGACTTCCACTGTCTCCCAGAACGCCTTTTGACAGCCCTCAGAGAGCGTGTGCAACTTGT
This sequence comes from Sebastes miniatus, assembly GCA_916701275.1. Classification (NCBI taxonomy): domain Eukaryota; kingdom Metazoa; phylum Chordata; class Actinopteri; order Perciformes; family Sebastidae; genus Sebastes; species Sebastes miniatus. The sequence continues at coordinate 51,174 of CAKALS010000368.1, read as the reverse complement.
TGCTTCCCATCATAGGTGGGCGTTTGGGCGTGCAAAGAGACATAAAGCGTTTTAATCCATCTATGGGTTACATGTGTAGGCGAAGAGAGCAAAAGAGATGGCAAAACAAATGCAGGATGCACGACAGAGGCTATTGTGGGTGTATTAACTCCTTTTCCCTCTGATGATGATTGTTGATGCAACGACGGCAAAATGGTGCCTCTGGCTGGAAGGTTTCCTGCTGTGTCAGACGGGCAACATCGACAGATATTCGTAAAAGAAATGCTTCTCGGGCCTGAAAATGTTAAGCTGCCTTTTTTAACAAAGTCTTTAATGCTCCTTTAAGAAGGCGATTTACAGCAAGAGCAGCAGCAGAGGCAGAACTAGGCCGAACATTTCATGGGTATCACAGATGCAGTCCGGATAAAGCAAACTGCCGGGCTATGATTAGACACGGCGAGAAGGAATAAGACGCAGAGGTCTGCGGTTGGTGTCACTTGATAAGAGAGAGGAAAAACAGTTTGTGACGGCGCACAATAAGCTGTGGCGAATCGTCCGGTAGCCCCCAGCTGGTACGTGACATCGCCTGGCATGGCTTTGCATCGACCTGGCAGGGCTCGGGCGCGTTTCCAGACATCACGAGGTGACTGGCGCAGGGCGCGACGCGACTCTGTTTTTCCCTGGAGGCGTGCCGTAAACGTGGCGAGGCTGAAACAAGGAGGGCTGTGTGTTTCCTGTCCTGTCTCTGCGCTGCTCTGAGGTGATGTAAGCAGATGTGGAGGCAGAGAGAGAAGCAGCGATGCTGTGACAGTGTGCAGCACGTTTAAAGCACCATGTTGGTTGAATGGCACATTGTTGTCCCTTTTAAGTACTGAACGTGTCAGTCTGTGTCTGACGCTGTCATTTCATACTTTAGGTGACCTCTTGTTGTCCTTTTCTCACGTCAAATGCATCTTGAACGTCTCCGTTTCCATTTAATGCAACTTATTCTGCACCATGTTGCATTTTTTTCTCATCTCATCCAACATTGTCTTTCTTTATAAACCCCTCAAGGGTTATCTCACTTGTACCGTCACTATTTGCATCTTACTAAGTGTGATTGTTTTTCATTGTTCCTCTATTTTATCACCTTTAAAACAGAGTAATTAGTTAGATTGAACTACGCAACAGTGTTAATTCCAAGTGTCAGCATACTTCAAAGGTGTGAAAATCAAGGAATTGTTAAGTGATTTTGTCTTATTTCCTGCAGAGCTTATTATGTTAAAACCAATTAGAAGTGTGGCAGTAAAAAATCCTTTACATGACTAGTCTGGACTCAGAATAAAAGTCTGCAGTTGCACAATTAAGCTAACATTTTGCAGTACTTTGGAGCGGCCGCCTCAGAGCCTCATCAGCCCTATAAGCGGACAAACATCTCTCCAATTAACTTGGAATAATTGCTGCAGAAAAATCAACACTTATTAACACTGAAAAATTAGCTGTGTGTACCCAAATTCCCTCATGGGGATCATTAAAGTTCCATGCAGTCTGAGCTAAAGCGATAATGTAAAGGCAGTCCCCTGTCTATACGTGTGTGTGTGCTGTACTCGTTAAGGTAAGAGCTTGTTTCTGTGAGCACATTCAGACTCTGAAATGAGGCCAGTTTACTTTGTTTGCATCAGCTTCAATATATAGTGGATGAGACACAAGGAAAATAACCAACATGATGAAACCATTAACTAAATCACTGAACACCATCTGACTAAAGAGACCGTCAAGGCTGTGAGCATCACATGGACAGAGCTGACCCAAATACAAAAGAGCTTTTATCAAGAGACGTAAACAGATGAAAAGCTGCAGAGTGTGGATTCAAGTGTCTTTTGTAGTTTTTAAGGGATTATGAGCTGAAGGGCTTTCACCCTATTGCACTAGTAAACATGAAATAGATGGATGGATTGATTGACACAAAGATATTTTCAAATGGTAATGGACTTGGACTTATATAGCGCTTTTCTAGTCTTCAGACCACTCAAAGCGCTTTACACTACATGTCAGCATTCACCCATTCATACACTGCTAAGGTGCCAACTTTGCCCATCAGGATCTAATCTAAATACTCATTCACACACCGATGGCTATGCCTTCAGGAGCAATTTGGGGTTAAGTGTCTTGCTCAAGAGCAGCCGGGGATCGAACCACCAACCTTCCGATTGGTGGACAACCTGCTCTACCCTCTGAGCCACAGCCGCCCACAAATATATGCTGTTTATTTAATATGTAATGTAATGATCCATTGAGTAGTGCTTGGTTTGGGGATATTTTTCCATAGAAGTGCAATACATTTTTTGGCGTAAAGCAAGCTGAGGTCAATAAACGCTCGCTCATTTTCACTATAATTATGTTTCTCTGGATATAAGTCCAACAGAAAAAGCCTCGGGTCCAGTAAGTTTGTTGTGTTTTGAATCTTCTCGGTTAAAACTCTTCACTTTCTGCATTGCCAAACGTTTCCATTTTGTGCATACGTCTGGTATGTTTTTGTTATATCGATTTAATTCCACCAGTGTTAGATATATCCGCATTGACCATTTATACTGTATTCGTTTAAGGTGTGTTCCACTACATATATTTAACAGATATAGTTGCTCTTCAGCTCAATATTTTACATTAAAAAACACATGAGCTGATAAATACGATGCATTTCTATAGATGAAACTAGTCATCGCCAACCCTTTTGGCTTGTGACCTCAGGGTGACCCTTTGGAGGTGCCCGACCTCTAAGTTGGGAACCACTGGACTAAACTAGTATATAGTACTACTAGTATATAGTTAAAACTAGCTCTACGTTGAGCAGCTACAACAGTAAAATTCTGCTTACACATTGACACTGTTCTCATACACCATTCGTAGCTATACCTATAAAAATGAATGCTCTGTAACTTGTATATCTCCCACAAAGTCCATGCATAATCCATGTAATCAGTAATACAGGACTTTTAGTTGTAAAGGAGTATTTTTACATTGTGGTATTGGTGCTTTTACTCAAGTAAATGATCTGAATACGTCTTCCAACACCGCTAAAAACCAATGCAGTTGCAGCTTTCTTTGGTTCAGACCAAACGATGCAAACTACAAGTGTGAAAGTGACCTTAAAACTAAAATCTATAGCAAAGCCAGTTAACTGTGTCACAGTAAACACATCGACCTCATCAAACCTTTTCACAGTGACTGAGAACGTTTCCTGAATCACTTCACTACAAGGTTTCCTGGGAAGCTGTGTGTTTTCCAGCCGGGTGGTTTTTATATTTAGACGTTATTTGCAGACAGCTAATTCTCCAGCGGACCTCCATGATGACACCAGCTGTGGTTCCTAGAAGATTTATGAAGCAGCTGGGAAGCCTCGGTGTGTTATGTAACAGAATACAAATGAGCCAGTGCCAAAACTACCAGCTATCCGACCACAGTCGGCAAACATCTGCTCCACTTTCATACCCTTGAGCAAGGCATTGGATCACTTCCAGCTCTTAGGGGTTTTAATAAGTAGGGCATATTTTAGTGTTGTGGTGTTTGGGTTGTCAAAATTGCCAAAAGTATGCTCTGATGGCTAAATTTCATGCATATTTTGAGATAGATATCATGTCTTTTCTGTGTCTGATCACATTGTGGAACAACTAATACCAGTTAAATCAATCTAATAATCCTTTGTTATCTTGAAGAAGTTGGATATTTGGCTCATGTATCAGTGATTCACTTAAATCGTAAATTACTGATCCAACAAGCAGCAGCTGATTCAGTACACTCATTCATCCCTTGTTTAGTAGGGGGTACCACAGACTGTATATAAGAAGTGGACGTAGTCACCGTGACATCACCTATTGGTTTGTGGACTGCTGTTTTGAAGCCTCAAGTTTGGCATTTTGGCCGTCACTATCTTGGTTTTTGGCCATCACCATCTTTGGTTTTTGGTCGTTGTCTTTGTGTTCTTGGTTTTTACCCTTCGGCATCTTGGTTTTAGTCGTTGTCATCTTGGTTTTTGGTCGTTGTCATCTTGGTTTTTGGCCGTCACTGTCTTGGCTCTTAGATGTTATCATCTTTGGTTTTATCTTTCACCATCTTTGTTTTTGGCTGGCGCTATCTTGGTTTTTAGCCGTCGGCAAAAGGTTGTAATCAACTTTCATGAACTGAAAACAGTCTTTGAAAGGGTTAAAGTTCTACGACAAAAACACGGACAATTCCCAGACCGGACAACGCCGTAGTAGCGACCTGTCAATCACAAGGCAGCCCCGCCCTAAAGCATCCCCTGCTTTATAGTCTATTTCACTGTAAATGTGACCATCATTTACTAAATGAACATCATGCTGTATTGAAGAAGACTTGAAACTAGCGATTGAGACCATAAACTCATGTTTACAATGTTTACTGAGGTAATAAATCAAGTGAGAAGTAGGCTCATTTTCTCATAGACTTCTATACAGTCAGACATCAGAGGAGTCGCCCCCTGCTGGCTGTTAGAAAGAAAGCAAGTTTAAGGCACTTCAGCATTAGCTGAAGAGTGAGACCAGAAACAGAGAAACAAGCAGGCCTGAAAGTCTGTTTAAAATCAAATTGTCTTCACTCAAGGCCTTAAAAGGTTTTGAGTATAGTTATAGTCTTAAATGCTCAGGGAAACATCTGGTTAGTCATGGCGGATGGAAAGTGAAATGTGTCTTATATTTGATTTTCACTTCACTGCCATCAGAAGTCCTATAAAAGTTTGACTTTGAAACTTGGATATATATAATTTATATATATATATATAATGATTCTCGGCTCAATCCTCTGTGCTTTGTGCTGAAACATTATCTGAACTGAAGGCCATTAGAAGGACCCAGACACAGTTTTAGTGTTTTAAATCTTTAACAGTCTCTAAGCGAGCTCACAGCCGGTGAGAAATCACTCAAGTCATTCAGGACAAATACAAAATGGGTTTTATATTTAATTCTAACTGGCATCAAACAGGTCTTAAAAAGGAGGCTTAGACTGCTGTGTCGTGGTGGATGTGTCGGGTTATAATAATCACCGCCGTGAATGTCTTCCCGTAGGAGCTTCAGTTTGAGCGGCTGACTCGGGAGCTGGAGGAGGAGCGGCAGATCGTGGCGAGCCAGCTGGAGAGGTGCATGCTGGGAGCGGAGTCGCCAGGGGGAGACAGTAGCAGGTAAGGATGAAGTTCACATCACAAATGATGCATCTTATTCTCCAGCAAAAAAAACTTTTCCCACCTGACCTGACGTAGATTTCTGCATGATGATGCTGCTACATATACAGTATATATACATCCTTATAGTCAGTGTATTAAAGTCACATACAGTAACTTAGATGGCGGTTGGCGTGCTCCTAGTTTGGAGAAGCAGACAGGAGTACCGGCAAGAAGCTAAGCAATGTACTGCTGTGGACACCACGTTAGTTCAGATCAGAAAATCACACAATAACACAAACAAATAACCGATCGATGCAGCGGTAGACCAGCAACTCCTGTTTTCTGTGAGGTAAAATTACTGTTTTTGTTAATGGAGTCTGGCGGCTTTGTAGACAGCGATCTATCGGCTTCAGTTCCCCATCAGAAAGGGTTACCTCGCCGTCAGACAACGCCTTCCGATGGGGAACTGAAGCCGTTATATCGCTCTCTTCAAAGCCACCAGACTCCATTCACAAAAACAGTGATTTCACCTCTCAGATGACAGGAGTATACATACAACCCCACTTCAAACCTGGTTATTTCCAAACTTAGCACAGCTAACGTTGTGTTCACATTATTCATAAAGATGGACCCACCCTGTAAATATTTACCAAGTAATAAAAACCTCATAGTTCATAAAATTCATACTGTAATTGAGCACTTATAAGCTATCCTTTGAGCACTTATTCACAATGTAATCTGGTTATTTTGGTTCTTGAGGCCCACTGGCGCTTCTCTATAAGACTTATTGCACTTTATATGCAGTCGACTTTCTTTAACGTCGTCTTAAAATGCATCCAAACATAATTTCTGTTGTTATATGGGTTACAGTTGGCTGTAAATCATGCGTGGTCGCAGACCGCTCTGTCAAACCACGTAATAGTGACATTTGTCTTCATGAGGATTGAGGATTGGATAGTTGACAGTCACATTGTGCCGGCATACATCACTCAGAGCACAAACAGAAACCTTCAGATCCACAGAGCAGCCTGACATTGGATGCATGAAGAGGGACTTCAGTTTTGACCCTCTAGAAGTTATATAACATGTCCCCAGCTGGGGTCACCTGACCTTCATTTTCTATCAATTTGAAAAGTAAATTGAAATTCACACAATACCGCGGCTTCATTCTCTTCAAAATCATTGTAGATTGAATGTGAGGAAATGTTTTTGAGGTAAAAGATTCCTTAGATATATATATTTCTTTCTCCCTAAACTGATTGAATGTAAAGTGTTCGGCCATGATTTGATTTACTCTCTCTGCTTTCTCCTCTCCTCCATTTCCTCCTCTTCTCCGCCGCCGAAGCTCATCCGAGAAGTCGTTTGCATGGAGATCTGCAGGTATGATTTCTCACTTTTAACCTTTAAAGTTAAGCTATTTCTATGGAGATAAGGTTACAGAGAGATGACTGCGTCAGACACGGGAAACAAAACGTTCCTATTGCTTAAAATAAGATCAAATCTATTCATTTAGCTTCTAAAGAAAAGCATTTTTCCAGATGTAGAAAGACAATTTAGCCTCCCAACGGGCTGAAAATTGCCAGAATGCAGCATCGGCCAGTGAAGCAAAACAAAACAATGTTTCCGCCAGAACATTATGGGCGTTGAAATAGACCCATTTACTATTCTGTCATAGATCCCTCTACTCTGTTTCCTGGGCCATCCTTCACTGTCAGCTTTCCAATAAAACAAAAGCACTGTTATGAAATGTTTTCTTTTTTAGTAACAAAGAATTGATACATTTAATATCTTTGATTAAGAAGAGGGGATGCTGTGAAAGTGTTGTCAGACAGACTTTGTGGTACCATTTTGTAGGGAAATGTGTCACTTTTTCAGTCTAAATTTACCCACGTTTGACTGTCTACCCAGGGGCCAGCTACATACAGTCTTAGATAGGACTTGCTGTTTGTTTTTAACTTTAAGTGGGATGCTTCTGCAGGTGGAGAGTCGCAGGGCGGAGTCCTGGAGGCGTCTGGACGTCACCTTGAGGCGGAGGAGGGACTCTTCATGCCTGAACCGGACCGCGCCTCCCTGCATGACAGTGAGGGTCTGTTAAATGTACACACCACATGGTCTGAACAACAACTTTTAGCGAAGTTTATGATGTCTGATGCAGAATCTGGAGTAAAAGCAACACTTTTAGTTTTTTATATTGCCACCCACATCAACACACTTCCTCATTGTTTGATGCCAAGTGGGAGAAATCTGAAACACTACAGTAGGAGGCTGATGTGCATGTTGAATAATGGATAAAAGTAAAAAATGTGGTTTTGAAATAGAAGCATAAAACCATCTATTCAGATCAGTTTAAGTCTAAAGTCTGTCTCCACTGCCGTCTGAATTTAACTTTTAAAACGTCTTGTCAGAAGAGTTTCACATGTATTCACACCTGGGAGCTCTGCGGTACAGCCACAGCCTGTCGCTGTTGGACATTAGGCATCTTCAGTGGAGCGGGTGACACTTCGGTCCGTCACGCTTTCTCAAGGCTTGTGTTAAACCACAAAAGACGGGCGGCTGATAGAGCGAAGCGTTGATGCAGTCAGCGCAGCTGTGCGGGAGAGTTATCTGCTTTTGAAGAGATTACACAAAAGGAAGCAACTGATGTTTAAATATTACCATCTTTGAATGCATCCCAAAGAAAAAGCCTGAAGCAAAGTTCTTTGCAAAGATTGTTCAACCTCCCTCTTATTTCAATAAATTACAATATCATCAGTAAACATTTAGCTCCTGAGTAGCTGTTTGAAATGTTAACACGTTTGCCTTTGGTCTTATTTATATTCCATACAGTCGGAGTGGTCTGGTGGTATAAAAATATCCCTCTTCTTCATCCTACAGGAGAAAATAGGCCATCATTATTGAAGCTATATGCAGCTTGTTCCAGGAACATCATAAAGGCTTAATGCAGATATCCATGTGCATGTATTCATATGCATAATGCCTTTTAACAAGTTGAAAGCCAAGTGAGATAATATGCAAATCACTAAACCACACGGACTGATGTGTTGGTGACTGTGCGCACCTCAAACTGCTTTCACAAGAAGCCCTGAGTGGTAATAATAATGATGAGGACGCCTCTTCACCCTCTCATCTCCAGTGGTTCCTCACCTTCTCGTCTCTCTCTCCTCTCAGGTTCAGGAGGTCACTCGGCCCAGATGACCTCGTATTCAGACAGCGGCTACCAGGACAGCAGCGTTAGTTACTACAGCAACCAGAACGTGGTGCGTTCGGAGCCACGAGCCTCGATATCGAGAAGCCCGAGAGCTGAGGGTCAAGCCTCTGGGCAGGTAGGCCAAATCTCCATCCACTAAGTTAACAGGCATTTGAAGTTTTCTTTTCTGGATGTCGCCATGAAACCTCCCTAGTTGATTACTTACATTAAGACAATTATTTTTTGTATAACAAGTTTTCTGCATTTGCATTATCTAATGCTAACTTTTGGGTGAATTTAGGAGAAATCTAGATGTAAATACAGTAGATAAAGTAGTAAACAAACATCTAAATGTGTATTTTGGATGTTTTCTTTCCACTAGTCTGAAAGAAGACACGTTATGAAAGCAAAGTAGCCATAAAATCTGTATGAAAAATGATGTTTTTCCCCCTTAAAAGCTGAAATTCATAGATTATTCTTGACCTTGGAAAGCAGCTGAGCAAATGCTTTCACCACAAGGTCGCTTTAGTAAATGTTCTGCAGCTTTCAAATGAATGAATGAATGAATTAACTTTGGACTTTCAAACTAACATGGATGAGAAGTCCTTAAAATGATAATTTGAACATCTATGACAACTCTAGCTGATGATGAAGGATGATCACATAACTAGAGCTGCAACGATTGATTGATTAGTTGATCAGAAAAAAAAGTCTAAATTCTCTGATTGCAGCTTCTTAAATGTGAATATTTCCTGGTTTCTTTCCTCCTCTATGACAGTAAACTGAATATCTTTGAGTTGTGGACAAAACAAGACATTTGAGGACGTCATCTTGGGCTTTGGGAAACACTGATCCACATTTTTCTGACATTTTATAGACCAAACAACTAATCAATTAATTAAGAAAATGATCGTTAGTTGCAGCCCTGCGTGTAACATGATTTAAAGCTCCAGTAAAGCTACTGAATTGAATCTCGTGGTGCGATTGTTTTCTCAAATGATAAATCATATTCTCCTCCTCACGTGTTTCAGACACCTGAAATATTTGGTTGTTATTCTGCTGTGAATAATAATCTCCATCCCTGGAGTAATGACAGCTGGTAGCGGCTCAATAATTACTGTCACGAATGATGAAGAACCAAAACCCTAAACCCTTCAAATCAAAATCGAGTCTTTACCTTAAAATTGTCTCAAACAGTATCGTATTATCCTTTCATTGTGGCTAATAATTATATGCACTTTGCATGACAGCAGAAGCAGGAATGACAGATAATCGTGAGCCCATTTGAATTTCTCTCCTCACTGGATGGGCTTACATGTCTCGGCTCTTAATTTTCCTCCGAGGCGTTCGAGGCTCTGATGGATTAAGGCGGCACAGATCGGCATCCAGTCTGTAATTGAGGGACATTTTACATTCGGTAATAAGGAGGAAAAAGTAAATGTTTGTCTCCATAAATATGAAATATTCTGTCAAATCTTCCCTGAAATGTAATATATTTACCGCTCGCAGAGCTCCGCATACAGTATGATGAATTTATTCATAGACACGTTCACTTACTTGGACAAATGAAAAAGATAATGATGCTCTTCATCAGACGTGATAAAGCATCCTGTCTCCAAGTGTCACATCACGGCTAACTGGAGAGCATATTTGCAGTGTGCAGAGTCTAACTTTAATTTTTCATGTATTTAATCAGAAAACCAAAGTGATTAATTGTCAACAGTGTTATGGATATTAAACTTGACATTTTTGGAGAGCACTTGAATTCGAAGAATCAAGTCAATCTTAATTAAAAATGAGTGAAATGTCACTAAATGTCATTTGAAGGATCGTCAATAAATCCTGCACTGTAACTCCTCTGGTGAAACTGCTGCACAAAACATGAATATGCAGCAATGAAAACAGATCTTTTGGTCACAAAGATATGTTTCATAGATGGTGATATTTGCTATGTAAATAATACTTCTTAAATTGTTTTGCAGTTGTTTCCAGACTCCTTTTTATCACTGATTTTGTTTTATGTATGCTGCATCGTAAGAGTGAGCCTCCGAGCGTTTTACTTGGCATTAATTGCGTGCATGTATAATTTATTGGTATTTACTGAAGCATAATGACCTGTTAAACAATAAAAAACAGATGCCTCGTTATCACATAATCATTTTTCTCCCCTCTTCCTCTCAGGTGTCTGGCCGGGTGTTACGGAGGATGGCCTCCCTCCCTTCCAGGAGCCAGAGTCCCGGTGGCACTGTCGGTACCGTCTCGCCCTCCCGCATCTCCCTGCGGACATCCCAGGGCAGCACCTACGATTCGCCCATCCTCTCGGAGCCGAAACCTCTGGCTGCCGTATTCCCCGGCACTTTAATGCCGCCATCCTGCCCATCGCCGACATCCCCGACCGATGGCACTCAGGCTCTTGGTGGTGGTGTTCTAGGAGGAGGTGGTCGTCTGGGCTCCACTCTCTCTCTGGTGGAGGGGAGGTGTTTGACGGGGTCGCCGCTGCGTTCGGGGATGACGGCGGTGCCGCAGCACTACGGCTCCACGCTGCCCAGGCAGAGCCAGCCGCTGGCGTACGGAGCTGATCCATACGGGCTGTACCAGAGGAGCGCTCTGCCCCGCCCCGACAGCCTCATAGGTGAGTCCGACATCCACACGCTGTCACGTTATTTACCGACTCGTCACTGATCTATGAGCTTCATTTTAACCTCTAAACTGTCTCATTTGAATACATGTGTGAGGCCTTAGAAGTAATCATATTTCACAAAAAAACAAAGAATATAGATTCTATCCAATTAAAGAGGACATATCCTGCTCATATTCAGGTTCATACTTGTACTTTTGGGTTCTACTAGAACATGTTTGCATGCTTTAATGTTCAAAAAACACTTTATTTTTCTCATCCTGTCTGTCTGAATATACCTGTATTCACCGCTCCGTTTTAGCGCCTGTCTCTTTAAGAAGCCCAGTCTGCTCTGATTGGCTGGAGGTATATTCTAATGAGCCTGCATGTGACATAGGAAGGGGAGCCACATCTGAGTGGCTTGTTGAATCACATGTTCTCTGATCCAGGCAGCCCACAAAAAACTGTCTTATTTCACAGTTTGTGGGTTGTCAGACACTCAGAAACCCAAATGTATGAGTTTTTTATGATATGTCTCCTTTAATACTGCAATGATTCATGATTAGGTTGTGATAAAAGCGATTGGACTCAATCAGAAATCTAGACAATATCTCTTTAAAGGGACTGTTTGTAACTTTTTAAGCGTATAATTGTACCGGGTCGGGACACATGCGCGTTTGCATATGCGCGCTTGCGCGAGGCCAGAGCCTCATCTCCTCCTCTGCCTGCTCGCCTTCACTCAGACAGCGTGCGCGTTCTCGCTGTCTCGCTCCACCTCTAGACGTGAACGCGCGCTCACTCCACACTGCAGAAGAGTGAGTAGCTCTGAGAATATCTAGTGAATGTACAGTGGACGTTTGTGCAGAAATAACTGCTGCAGCTCCTCCAGACCAACAGAGGTTTTCCGTGTCTTTTGAAGTGACGGAGCTCTACAGAGAGTTACGTTACCCTCTCGTTACCGACCGGGTGCCGGCGTCTCCTCTGCTCTCTCCGGCTGCGGGTGGAGAGAGCAGGGAGACACGCTGCAGAGCCCCGCTGCTTCAGCCTGCACTGAGACAGGAAAAGCCAAAACTAGGATCAGATCTAAATCATGTTCATGGAGAGACCTCCGTCTGGTCAGCTAACATTACTGCCAAGCAGCTGAAATACAGAGTGATATTGTGGTTTTAGCTGACGTGTGTCTCCTCACTGTTTTGAGCGATGTTCGTTCATGTCTATGTAGAGCGAGCAAGCGCGAGCCCGACGCTGACTTTCGTTGATTTCACGGCCATAGGTGTCGTTGTTAACAAGCATTTCTGAAAGTTACAAATAGTCCCTTTAAATCATGAAGCCTTGCCTTGCAGCAAACATCCATGACAGAATATATGTGTGTGGGATCTTTACATCCTTCGTCCTTGACAGTGTTTTGCTTTGTAAAGGTGGTTTGATTGGTGCAGTATTTCTTATTGCCCTCTATTCAGTGCTCCATCTTTTGAATGAGTACGGTCAGTTTGTGCTCTGGAGGGTTTGTCTGGTTGGATTTGTCCAACCAGGTCAAAATCTGTGCCGGAAAAACTCACATTAAGTTTACTTTTTTAGAAAACCTCTTTACTGCAGAGTTTCAAGCATCGCTGCTGCAAGAGAAGATGGTTTGATTTTAGCACATCTTTCCCTTGTAAGTAAACAAAGCCACGCTCCGCAGCCTCAACACCATTTCCTGTTGATTTAATAACCTTTCCTTTGTCCAGGGAAAGTTGATTTAATATTGCACGAACACTTTTGACTGAGTTTCCTGTATCTCTGTGAAGCAGTGAGAATCATTAAATAAAGCCGCATGTTGGACAAAATAACTCTCCGTCAAACTGCAAGCTCGGCAGGGGGATTTTATCTCTACCCGCGCTCAGGGAGCTCATTTCATGGGAGTTTTTTAGTCAAATTATCTCGCAGCACTGAAATGCTGGTGGGTTTGATAACATTTCATCCGATGCATGTCAGTATGAAAAATAAGGAATGTAATCTTTGAAGAGGGGAGGATTTCACTTTCACCAGGTGGATGTTTTGAGCTAATCTGATCTGCAGCAGTCTGAAGGAAAACAAGAAAAAGATGAAGAACATCTACAGTATAAATGAGCACAGTTACAGCGGATCACAAAGTACTTCCACTTCTCTCTCATGCACCGTTTAGCAGACTGATGGCTGGGAGAACAAACCGCGTTAGTATCTATCGGTCTTAATATGAAGCAGTCGATGAGGAGGCAGCGGGCGCTTGCAGTCCAGTTAGACAGTTTCCTCTACAATCAAAACTGCTAAATTACTTATAGAAAATTGGCAGTAGATACCCGGCAGCACATTGTAATGTTAAGTAGCCTGCGTTGGCTTTTACTTGATATTTAATAATTGAAATAAATGCATGCATAAGCTAAATTAAAGATGGATTCTCGAGGGCAATACTACATGTATACTATCCCAATATGATATATTAGTACTGTAAAGTGTATGTATATATTAATGTGATAGGGCATTTAATTTTCTTGAAAGTCATGTAATACATTGTGTTGTATGGAAGGAAGAACATTGCAATCCAAATTGTGACTTTCTATCTGATAATAACGAATCAATACCTCACAATAATAAGAAAAGACCACATTATTACGAGAAAAGACCTAATTATTTAGAGAAAAGATCTAATAATTACAATAAAAAAACTCTTAATTACAAGAAAAGACCTCAATATTATGAGAAAAGACCTCAAAATTAAAAGAAACAGCCTCATAATTATGAGAAAAGACCTCATAATTACAAGAAATGAGTTTGTAATTACAATAAGACCTCATTATTATGAGAAACAACCTCATAATTATGATAAAATAGCTCATAATTGCGAGTAAGACCTCATTGTTATGAGAAAAGACATTAATATTATGAGTAAAGACCTCATTATTATAAGAAAAGAGCTCATAATTATGATAAAATACCTCATAATTATGTGAAAAGACATTATATTACGAGTAAATACCTCATAATTATAAGAAAAGAGCTCATTATTTCATGAAAAGACCTCATAATTACAAGAAACAATTTCATAATTACAAGAAGACCTTGTAATTATAAGAAAAGTGCTAATTTATGCGCGAAAAGACCTCATAATTTTGAGAAAAGACCTCGTTATTAAGAGAAACGACCTTATAATTATGAGAAAATATCTCATCATTATGAGAAAAGGCCTCGTTATTATGAGAAAAAGCCTCATGATTATAATGTAATATAAAAATGTAAATATTTGCTGGATTTCTTTCCCATCTGTGACAATAAATTGAATATTTTTCTCTGTTTTCTTATATTTGATAGACCAAACAATTAATTAATTAATTAATTAATTAAATAATAGGCAAATTATTTGATAATTAAATGAATCGTTACTTGCTGTGCTAGACCACAGAAAAGCTGTTACTTAATTTGAATATGACAAGAATAATGAGTATTATTCTTTTAAAATATGTGTTTAATTGACAGTCAGTCAAGCTTTTGCACCGTTTCCTGACAGTTCATTGCTGTTTTTCTGTATAAATTCAGTGTGAATATACAGTACACCATACCCAAAACTTGGTTAGAATAACTATATACAGTATGGGACTGGGACAGAGTTACTGCAGCTCCGCTCGTTATCTTTCTGACCGTCTAACGAGGAAGTGGCTGACCCCTGGGACTCCAGGTGAGTTCAATTCACCTAACGACTAGACAGAGAACCAGCAGAGCTACTACTACTTTTCAGTTCAGCATCCGCCAATGCAGGTATGGGGAGTCTATCCTTTTTATTATTGATCAATCTGTCGGTTAATGTTTTGGTTAATCAATCAATTATCAGCAAGACTTAAAGATATTAAATTTACAGCGATATAAAACAGAGAAAAGCAGCTAATTCTCACATGTAAGAAGCTGGAAGCAGCAAATGTTTGGGCTTTTTGATTATAGAAAAATATCGATTATCACGATATTATGTTTTGTGATACTATATCAATTCTCAAAAACACATTATTGATTATAAATTAATAGTTTACTGTACTTGCAGAGGTTTACTAAGTCAATACTTTATTAAGTTTGCAAAGAGATGTGCCCTCTCAACGTAGTGCTATGATGTTGGATGTTACAGCGACTGTGATAAATGCAAATGCAGATACCACTCTTCTAAAAATGTTACTTGTTTTACTCAGATGTTATGCATATGATGGTGTGCTCTTTATACTTTGACAGTTTTACTAAAATTTGATTTAAAAATCGCAATATATCGCCTTGCTTACAGTATCGCAATACGTCACAATATATTGAATCGTAACCGCAGTGTCATGATACGTATCATGTCGCCTGATTCTTGCCAAATAAATTACATCAGACTAACCATATGGCATACAAATAGAACAATTGACATTAAAAATAAATAAATAATAAATAATTAAAGATTACTTGCTTATTTTAGGGCTGCAACTAACGATTACTGACCGATTATTTTTCCAAGATCACGTCCTCAAATGTCTTGTTTTGTCCAAAGATATTCATTTTACTGTCACAGAGGAGTAAAGAAACCAGAAAATATTCACATTTAAGAAGCTGCAATCAGAAAAATTTGACTTTTTCCAAGCAGCTAGGACTAGCAAAGTAGTAACAATGCTAAACTTGAAGTGAAGAAGTTGATTGACCTCCCTGGAAATCCAACTTTTGACTTTCTCTGACAGCTGAGCTGAGAAACCTGTGAAGGGATTATTTCCAGGCTGCTCGTTGAGACACCTTTGAGGAGTCTTTTGGAGCAAATTTCACACCAAAACTGTAGCTTTAAACGAGATGTATTAAACATTGTCTTGAGGGTCTTCTGCAAAACAAACATCAGAAACATTAAAATCTATCGCAGCTCCTCCTCTCTTATTAACTGGCCATCGACAACTTTCCCCCGACACTTTGCAGTGCAGCTGATGGAGGATTTACTGTTTTAGAAGCGCTGCTGATGCTGCAGCGACACAGATTTATTCCTCCGTCCTGCTCGCTGTCACTTTACTAAGCCGCTCCCACTGACCCATATAGGGGTGTTTCTATCACAAAGCCCTCGTGGAGCATCAGCGTGTGATTATCAGCTGACGGCACTGGAAAGGCTTTATTATGCTGCGATCATTTAGTCCATTTTCATGTGATGGCGCGTCCATGTGTGCATCACTTTGCGTGTTGCATTCATGCACCTTCTGTGTTGTGCTGTTGTTGTGCTTGTGCATGTGTGAAAAGAGGATGGTAGATGGATTGTGTGGGAGGCCGAGTCAGTGAGCTAAATAAAATGCCTCCTATTCTCTAGCTGAGTGATTTTTCATCCTGCACTGCTGCTAAGTGGCCTAATATGTCGCCTAAGTCCTTATTCCCAGTTATCCTGCAGATCCAACATAATCCCAGATTACATGAGGGAGATAAGCAATAGATGGATATACAAGATTAGGCTATTACCGATCAGCGGCACTCGTAGCTTAGGTAGTGAAACCTGGTGAGCAGCCAAAACACTAACGTAAGCTGCGAGATGATCTCTTTATTTTGTGGAATCGGTTAAAAAATTGCAACGTCACCAGCGTGGTTGAGTGAGTGGAAAGCAGGAAAGATAGATTAAATCGTATTTGTGTAATAGTGCAGTGATACTATAGACTGTGGACGTAGTCAACGTGACGTCACCTATTGGTTTGTGGACTACGGTTTTGAAGCCTCATGTTCGACATTTTTGCCGTCGACATCTTGGTTTTTGGAACCAGAAGTGACACGAAAGGGTTGAGCTAAGTACAATCGAACGATGAATACGACATTTAGGCGACCAGAAGAAACCCCAGGATGACGACGGTCAAAAACCAAGATGGTGATGAATTAAACCAAATATGGCGACGACTAAAAACGAAGAGGGCGACGGCCCAAGACCAAGATGATGATGGATCAAACCAAATATGGTGACGACTAAAAACGAAGAGGGTGATGGATTAAACCAAATATGGCGGCGACTAAAAACCACGATGGTGATGGAGTAAACCAAATATGGCGACGACTAAAAACGAAGATGGCGATGGACGAAAACCAAGATGGGGACGGATAAAAACCAAGATAGCAACGGCAAAAAACCAAGAGGGCGACGGATTAAACCAAAGATTGTGACAGCTAAAAACAAAGATGGCGATGGCTAAAAACAAAGATAGCAACGGCAAAAAACCATGAGGGTAACGGCAAAAAACCATGAGGGTAACGGCCAAAAACCATGAGGGTAACGGCAAAAAACCATGAGGGTAACGGCCAAAAACCATGAGGGTAACGGCCAAAAACCATGAGGGTAACGGCAAAAAACCATGAGGGTAACGGCAAAAAACCATGAGGGTAACGGCCAAAAACCATGAGGGTAACGGCAAAAAACCATGAGGGTAACGGCCAAAAACCATGAGGGTAACGGCCAAAAACCATGAGGGTAACGGCAAAAAACCATGAGGGTAACGGCCAAAAACCATGAGGGTAACGGCAAAAAACCATGAGGGTAACGGCCAAAAACCATGAGGGTAACGGCAAAAAACCATGAGGGTGACGGCCAAAAACCATGAGGGTAACGGCCAAAAACCAAGATGATGACGGATAAAACCCAAGATGACAACGACCAAAATCCAAGATTGCGACAGCCAAAATACTGAACTCAAGGCTTCAAATCCGTAGTCAACAAACCAATGGGTCGTCGGTGACTACGTCAACTTCTTATATACAGTCTATGACTATGGTTGAAACGTCCTAATTTCAGGTGTGTAAGAATGTGAACTTCACCAAACCAGCCTCAACCTTGACAGTTCAATGGTATCAAATTGTAACTGTTAAAATATCATCTTTTATATAATTAATAGTGTTATAACATTCAGTTTAAAATCAGTCAGAGAAGGTTGTGAGCCTCTGTAATAGTGGAAGAGTTTGATTCAAACCTCAACCATTCGAAACATGATTCATGTTTCTTTCTGACACATCACATTCAAGCTCTTGGTAGCTTAAGCATCCTCTAACCTGAAGGTCACGGTTTTGATTTGTGTCCTTTGCCGCTGAAGAGCTCTTAAGAAAGAAAGAAACTGAGGTCCGGATTCAACAAGTTTGTGTCACAAGTGCATTTTTTATTTCCCTCTAAAGGAATGTGCTTTGTGATAAGAGACCAGAGTTTATGTAAAGAGAGCTGCAGAAGCAAATAGCTCCTTCGTCACCAGCTCTAAGTGCAAATTGTGTGCTTCAGCTTGTTGGACTGATCCAGCGAGGCTGCCCCCCTCGTGCCCTAAAGCCTCTTTATAATTGGAGCGCTCTTTGAACTGATCTGCTCTGAGATTGGAGGATGGAGAAAAACCCTCTGCTCTGCTTGTTTGACTTGCTGATGACGACGGCCTGCAGCAGACTCTGAATGACCGGAGTCTGCATGCGTTTTATAAGCACAACAACGGTCGGGGATGAGTTGGCGTTATGAAATACACGGGTTTGATTTGCATGGCCTCACCTACAGATGACTGAGCCGAGTAATGAGATGTACATATGATTAATGTATGAGCACGACATTCGTTTTTTACTGATGTTACGCAGCTTTCTTTTCATGTATGATTTGATCATCCTGCTAAATTATTTTGACTAAAAGTATAAATAGCTTCCGAGCAGCTGTTCTCGCCTCGTTATTCCACTTTTCCTGTCCCCAAAATGTTGCTTTCTCCAACTTCCACCATAATGAATGACTACAGTATATATTTCAGCGTACATAGCATCAGACAGACCCCTTGTGTTTCTTTTTTGCATATAAACAAACATGATGTCAAAAGACACAAGAAGAATACTCTTCAAAAATAAATAATAATAATAATAATAAAAAAGGAATAATAGATAAATACTGAATAATTATATACATATATTAAAATAAATAATAAAATAAAAATTACAAAAATAAAATATATAATAAATGAAGTAATTATAAAGTAATAATCATGACAACAAAAATAATGAAAATAATACTATTACTTATAATATTACTATTACTTATATATATATATTAAAATAAATAATAAAATAAAAATTACTAAAATAAAATATGTAAAATATATAATAAATGAAAAATTATATTAATACATAATAAAACCTATAAAGTAATAATAATCATGACAACAAAAATAATGAAAATAATACTATTACTTATAATGTATATATAGTATGTATGTATGTAATATATAACTTCACCTACAAAGAATACTCTTCAAAAAATAAATAATAATAATAAAAAAGGAATAATAATAAAAAAGGAATAATAGATCAATATTGAATAATTTTATATATTAAAATAAATAATAAAATAAAAATTACAAAAATAAAATATGTAAAATATATAATAAATGAAAAATTATATTAATACATAATAATAAAACCTATAAAGTAATAATCATGACAACAAAAATAATGAAAATAATACTATTACTTATAATGTATTTATAGTATGTATGTAATATATAACTTCACCTACAAAGAATACTCTTCAAAAAATTAATAATAATAATAAAAAGGAAAAATAGATTAATAGTGAATAATAATATTAATATTACAAAAAAATAGAAAATAAATAATTAGAAATAAAAAAAACAGTTTGATCGAGTCTGTTTCAAACTCTCAGATGTTCTTCCCCTCTTTGGTGCCTGTTCTCTCTAAAACAGCACTTTATTTGGGGAGAACCTCTAGTAATGTAACTGCTATGACACACAAGACCACCAACCACCGTGTCTACAGCCTAATTTTTCCAATTTTACTCCCCTTTGGCAATGATATGTTGATGTTTATGAATGCTGCACCTATGAAAACTGGTTAATTTAAGAGGCTTGCTTGGAAAAATCCTTGTTATTTATTTGGATTAACATTATTATAACAATAATGACACAATGACCACAAGCATCTATCAATAGTTTCCAAGTAATAACTTTGTTTTGTTTTTAACTTGTGTACCTGCAGGGCTTCACAGCTCATACGCCGGCCACGCGGGGCAGATAGACCCAGAGCTGAGGGCGGCGTTGTCTCCGGACTGCCACATGACGCCCGTTTTCGATGAGCGCTCCTTCCACAGCCCGCTGTACCACAGCCCCTCCCATGACCCCCAGGGCTCCCTCTACAGGACAAACACAGGTACTGCAGCACGTAACTTAGCTTATTAACTGTAGATAACTCCACTAATTAGTCTGCAATATGGCAGGGGTGTTATTTTAAGCAACAAGACAACATTTAAACATTTAAAAACTGATTGTTTCGGAGCAAACAAAGTACCAGAAATACTAGAGGTACAGCAGGAGATGAGGTGAAAACAGAAATAACATTAATCTTCCAAAACATTTAAAATAACTCACATTGAATCACTGAAACGACCTAATTTGTCACACCAGCGTCCCCCTCAGGGTCCCCGGTCCCCAGGTTGAGAAGCCGAGCTCAGTTTCACATCTACTCTGATGATTATTTCTATATAAAATCTGTGACGGAAATCAGGGTTTACAGCCGCAGGAACTGTTGTTATTATGGCTCCCCGAGGTCAGAGCTTAATTAGGCTGAAACCTTTCATGTACTCGGCTGCGTCTTAATTGAAGCCTTTGCAGAATGATTTAAAGCTGAAAGCTCTGCGGAGTTTGTTAGTGGAGCATCTAAGGAGCCATTTTAGTTTAATTTAGTCAAGATTTAAACAGGTCTGTGAGACAGCCCTCTGCTTTTAAATGCCTTATGTAACATGACAGTATTTGGATGCATTTTTGCACTTGGCTCCAAACTGCCTCCAATCTTGATGCTGCTTATTTCCAAATCATGCTCTTGTTCCATAAGTATCCTTGTTTCATTTCCTCAGGTATGGGGACCCTCCCTCGGGCCACCAGCCACTGCGGCACGCTGCCGTACCAAAGAAGCAGCTACGGGCTGAGCACTGCCGCTCTGTACGTCGACTCCTACAGGGTCTCCGGCGAGCCCGTCTTCTCCCACCGCCACTCTGGGCTGGTGGAGCGGGTGGCCACGCGAACCCCGTCCATCGAGAGCATCCATAAGGACCCCAGGTACTCACACACATTCAGATATCTATAGATGTACAGTATGCATGTGTAGAAGTTAGAAATTAGATACATTTAGATAATTTCTTACAAAAATCAATACAGAGCAATAAAATTATACAACTTAAATACAGTAAAATAAGTGATTAATAAAAAATAAAAAAAATAGAATAACATTTTACAACTTAAATACCATACATTACATGATTAATAAAATAACTATAAAATATAATCAAATAATACAACTTAAATACAATAAAATAAGTGAATAATACAAAATAAAATACAATAAAATGATACAACTTAAATACAATAAAATAAGTGAATAATAATATATAATCAAATTATACAACTTAAATACATTAACATTTGTGATTAATAAAATAATAAAATACAATTTTACAACTTAAATACAATCAAATAAGGGATTTATGAAATAACAATAATAGAATCAAATTATACAACTAATAAATACAATTAAACAAGTTAATAAAAAAATAACAATACAATATAATACAATTTTACAAATTAAATACAATAAAGTAAGTGAATAATAAAATAACAATAAAATGATACAAATTAAATACAATAAAATAAGTGAATAATAAAATAACAATAAAATGATACAACTTAAATACAATAAAATAAGTGATTAATAAAATAACAATGAAATAGAATTAAATTTACAACTTAAATGCAAGTAATATAAATTAAATATAATATAAAATAATATAAATAAGTGAATAAAATAATGTAAAAAAATTCTAGAAACCACATTTTCAGTGTTGTTTGCTTATATATTCATTAAATATTATCTAAATTAAATACTGTTGTACATTTTCTAATTTTAGACTGTATTTTGTTTTAAGTAAAGCTCTTGAATAGCTGCTTGGTGTTGAGTCTTGGAAAGAAGAGAGTTAAAGTGTAAATTGAATGAACCCCGCTGAAGTTTTTCTCTCTGTTTCCCCACAGGGAGTTTGCTTGGCGTGACCCCGAGCTGCCGGAGGTCATCCACATGCTGCAGCATCACTTCCCCTCCGTCCAGGCCAACGCCGCCGCCTACCTGCAGCACCTGTGTTACGGAGACAACAGGGTCAAGGTGGAGGTAAGGTGACGAGGACACGCTGGGCTGCAGTAAAAATAACAAGACAGACGTCACAGTCATGACTCACTCCTCAGGTGGAGGAAGGTGCTGCCACGTTTAAAGGCTTAACTACAAAGACAGTTTTAAAATGTATGCAGCTCTGGTAGTTTTCATAAAGGATAAAGCAGATAAAACATGTTTAAAATGAACTCTAAGAATGCAAACAAGAACTAATTAAATGCTTCAAGACAAGGATCAGACACTCATACAGGCTTTCACTCATTTCAAACATGTCACTAGACTTTTGATTTATTTAATTGCTGCAAGTGTAGCTTATTTACATTGCCTCAGATACCTCCTATTGTATCCCTACACCGTCTCTAAGAGTTTATTCTCAGCTTACAGGGTTTGAAATTTGACTTTTTTTGCTGCCAAACTCCGAGCCAGAGCGCCATCTGCTCCAACAAAACTTTAAGTAACGTTGGTGCCAAATGTGCCGGCGCTGAATCGCAGCTCGCTCTCTCTTTGCTCTGCTTCCCGTGCAATAAATAACTCCAGCACAATGGCGGAGCTTCACGCGAGAGCCATTTTAGTGCCGTTTGGTTTGTTTGGTGATGAGCTTTTAATTAGCCTTTGGAGCGGCCTGGAAACACGCCTGCACATTTTGCCAGAAACAAATGTTTTCAGTGAGGGTTTGAACACAGAATCAGAGAGAAGCAGGGAGCGTCTGCTGCTCTCCTGAGACGGGTTTATTTCGAGATGACACAAGAAAAGTTTTGAACATGCCACAGCGAGGCTTCTGCATGTTTCAGCCTCGGGTTTATTCCAAGATATTTCAGAAAAGCTTTGCTACATGAAAATTGTGCTGTGCTTTTTCTCTAAAAGTTATTTGTTTTGATTTAATTATGACTTTCTTGTAAAGAAACTGGCAAAAAACTTTATCAATTTGCTATAAAAGTTTGGCTTTTCATGTCATCCTTCATGTTTAAAGAAGATAATTTGACAGCTTTTCTGTGTGTATAGTTTGTGTATAACTTGTCTTGAAGTTCATCTATCTCTGTGATTGGTCCTGGTCTGCAGGTGTGTCACCTGGGAGGGATCCAGCACCTGGTGGACCTTCTGGATCACAAGCTGACCGAGGTTCAGAAGAGCGCCTGCGGGGCCCTGAGGAACCTGGTGTACGGCAAGGCCACCGACAACAACAAGGTGGCGCTGAGGAACTGTGGCGGCGTGCCGGCGCTGCTGCGCCTCCTCAGGAAAACAACCGACAACGAAGTCCGCGAGCTGGTCACCGGTACGTCAAATCAGGTTTAATTAAAGGCTGCACAACTGAGAAAGCTTGTGTCTGTACATTAGCATCAAAATACACAGTTATAGATAGAAGACATGAGTCAGATACTTCTCTTTCTAGTTAGTGCAGTAGCTCTCTTCAACCATGGCCAAACCTCCCACCAAGTTTTCTCATCATATCTGGCCAACAATCAAAAACTGAAATGGCAAAAGTAATAACCCAAAACAAAAGATCCAGCAGGTCAGGTAAAGACTGGGTGCTTCCTGTGTTGGGTAGCTGTCAGCTCTTTTTATTCCTAACGGGGTAAATTCAGGTGAAAGCAGCAGCATCCGCATTGACAAAAACATTCAACATTCAAATCCTGCGTGGGCGTCCTGCCTGCTTGCGAGGTCCGCTGGCCACCCGGCTGGCCGGCTTGCTGGCTGAGCGTCGGTCTGTGTCTCCGTCTGACTGGCTGGCAGTGTATTAATCTGTGTATCGGCTGTTCTGTGGGAGGTGAGAGCGGCAGCGGCTTAAACACTCAGCGCTCAGTGTTGACAGAACAGATCTCGGCACAGTCCTCGGGACAGATGCTAAGATAATGTGCTTTGGAAACAGGATGCTGCTGACAGCTCTGCAGCCGCACCACACATACTGTTGAATATCAGGAGATGTGAAGCTGCGAGACGCCTCATATTCCTGGGAAAGACACAGAGGAGAGTCTTCAGTTTGATGTAAAGCTTTGGGAAAGTCGGATTTAGATTATTAAAGTTGTACTTGTCGCTTCATATTTACCGTATAAACATGAATTTAGTATCAATCTTCTCACCTACTGTACATCTAAGCATCTAATGGTTCCTTTAACAAGACAAAAACCTTCCATAGCAGTCAGGAAAGTGACGTCTTCTTTATTGGCACCCACAGGCGTCCTCTGGAACCTCTCCTCATGCGACGCCGTGAAGATGACCATCATCCGTGACGCTCTGTCCACGCTG
Organism: Sebastes miniatus; assembly: GCA_916701275.1. NCBI lineage: Eukaryota > Metazoa > Chordata > Actinopteri > Perciformes > Sebastidae > Sebastes > Sebastes miniatus. The sequence continues at coordinate 26,835 of CAKALS010000368.1, read as the reverse complement.
ACCAACACCGTCGTCATCCCCCACTCGGGCTGGAGCAGCGTCTCGCACCGCGACGAACACAAAGTCAAGTTCCAGTCCTCCCTGCTGCTGCGCAACACCACCGGCTGTCTGAGGTGAGCAACGAATCAAACGCACCCGCTGCTGAATGTGGTGTCATAGATTTATTGTTTTGTCTCTTGTTACATCACAGCTCAAGTCCTGCGATGATAAAATGATCCTCTCTGTGATAATATAATCTTTACTGATGATGTTTATGCAGCTTCATCACCACCATGTTTTACTCCTATATAGTTAAAACTGCCCCATAGATTTTACAAAGTGCCTCGCCTCATAATAATAATAATACCGTTGAGTTACTAGCCGCGCCGTCTGCTCATTAAATCGATCCTCATTCTGAAATGCAAGGATGACTTTTTGATTTATTGGTCGTCTGCTGCTGCTGTTTTTCTGTCTGCTTTTCATTTTAATGATTCTGTAACTCCGCAACACATAATCACGGTCACATAATCGTCAACGAGAGGCTCTGTAATGGAGATTTTATGCAGGCGTGAAGTCTTGAGTATGCGTTTGACCATGTGTGTCTTAAAAATCTAAGCCTAAAGGTTCAGATTCATCAATTTTACATGAATAAATGCAGCAGATTAATGTAATATATGACTGACGGGGACTGAAATAGAAGCTCCTTGAATCCCAGATGATTCAGTTCACTACAGCTCAAGATAATAATGCTGATTTTTATGTTTTGCAAAAATTAAAAGTTAATTTAAAGTCACATATGGCAACTTTGCACATTTAAGACTCCTTCCAGATGAGCAGGAAGAAGTAAATGTTTGATTTTGAGATTAAAAAACATCAAGATCAAGCAATCGGTTGGCTAAAAACAAGCCTTACCTAGTAATCTGTTGCAGGCCACATTTTGGTGTTTGTCGTGGCTCAAAAACTGACATCCCTACAAAAGTTTGGTATCGTTTTGAACCGCAGCATCTGCAGATTAATTCCATACCCGATATGTTATGATCCACTAAAGTTAGGCACGATACGAGATGAATAAATCCCTGTTTTTATTATCTACGCTGCCATCTTGACTGTAAGGGAGCAAGGGAGACTGAGGGAGATTCAACTCTTATTTGCTTTCTAGTTTTATCATGATATTAATATTCTGATATCATTGTGATAGATGCTTTCTCAAGTCGTAGAAACAATTGGGATCCTCATACGACCAACTTTGCAGCTACACAACCATCTTGAGTTAGACAAAAGCTTGCAAGTGGTAAACTCGGCAAACCTTTCCGGACTCTACCTTCCATCCCTTGTGACTTGAATATTGCATGTATATTTGTGTTTGCAGAAGAGTCACCGCACCTGAAAGCTGATGCAAACAGGGCCACACCTGACCTACAACTGTTTCTCCAAAGTTAAAATGATCCGTTTAGAGGAGAACCTCGTCTAACTCAAATGCATTAAACCTGCTGAGTGGAGACGTCCCAGTTCACATGCTGCAAAGTTGTGTTTCCTGACTTTTACTTTAATTTAAACTACTCAAACTAAATGTATTTTAATGGATTCATTAATCATCTTTGATCTGCTGATTCCATCTAATAGCTTTAAGTGACTCGGTGCCGCAGGGAAACTACATCGCTGTGCAGCCTCCAGCACTTCTCTGCATCCAGACTGTAGATTGATGGTATAGAAATGCATTGTGGGAGTTATGTGCTGTTGTGCAGTCTTCTCATGTGAGCTCTCCATTAGTGGCAGCTGAAGGTTCCTATTGGAGGATCTGCTCCCTCCTTTACTTGTATCCGGGCAGGTTTTAAGCCACCCTGTGGGGGAATCCACACACTGCACCTCCGTCTGAGTTAATGTGTCGCTCTATGTGCGTGTGTGTGTGTTTGTTTGAGGAACCTGAGCTCAGCAGGGGAGGAGGCGAGGAGTCAGCTGCGTTGCTGTGAAGGTCTGGTCGACTCGCTGCTTCACGTCCTCAAAGCCTGCGTCAACACCTCCGACTACGACAGCAAGGTGCTGCAAAAACACACACTACTACTACTTTATGTCACACTTTATATTCCCAGGAGACTTAACCCTAACACAACTATAATCAAAATCTACTACAGTTACTGCTCGAGATATTTAGACTGGTATGTTTCTCAGATTGTGGAGAACAGCGTCTGCACCCTGAGGAACCTCTCGTACCGGCTGGAGGTGGAGATGCCCTCCTCTCGCCTGCTGGGCAACCAGGAGCTGGACACCCTGCTGGGCTTCTCCTCCCCGGCCAAGGAGCTGGACTACCTCTGCTGGGGCAAGAGGAGGCGCGGCAGGAAGAGGGGCGGCTGGCCCGACGACAAGGTACCAACACAGAGGGGTGGGGGTTCCCTAAGAGGTGTGGAGGTCCTGGAAAAATGTTCCTGGGGCCAGATGTCTAAACATAGCTGCATAAATGTGTTTTTTAGTCTAAATTACTAAATAAGATGGGTGTACAGAGTTTAAAATACATTTGCTAACATATCCTGCATGTTGATTTTGGTACAGTGGGACGGTGTCGGGCCGATCCCGGGTTTCTCCCAGTCTATGAGGGGTGCGGAGCTGCTGTGGCACCCGATAGTGGTGAAGCCGTACCTCAACCTGCTGGCCGAGAGCTCCAACCCCGCCACGCTGGAAGGCGCCGCCGGGTCGCTGCAAAACCTCTCCGCTGGAAACTGGAAGGTAGAACGTCCACTCTGTGACAGTGATACCACAAACTTACAAGTTAACTGTAATAAAACTGTGACTGTGTGTCCAGTTCTCAGCCTACATCCGAGCGGCGGTGCGTAAAGAGAAAGGTCTGCCCATCCTGGTGGAGCTGCTGAGGATGGACAACGACCGGGTCGTCTGCTCCGTCGCCACTGCCCTCCGCAACATGGCGCTGGACAGCCGCAACAAGGAGCTCATAGGTACAAACACACACTGAAACATACACACACAATCAACAGATTGATCCCAGAAACTGTGAAAAGATCTTCACACTTGAGTCAGGAACAACAGACTGAGTTTAGAAAGTGTGGTGACACATCGCCCCCTAATGGACAACAGCTGTGTTGAAGGTGAAATAATCCAACTGGTGATGGTAAACATCTGGAATTAATTACCTGAAGTGAGAGACAGGTACAATAAAATACTGAAATGAATATAAAACATGATGGATGTCAAGTTTCCAGACAGTCTGAGCAATATATGGAGGACAGAACCTGCCAAAATAAAAAAATGAGTCAATAAATTAATTAATATATTAACTGTACCGAAAATAATATTAAAAATAAATGTAGGCATTAATTAATTGATAAAATGTGACATAAATTGATATTTCTGTTTTAATTTGCTTCTTTATTTATTTACCTTTGTATTAATTCACCTTTTTATCTACTCTTCTATTTAATCTTCCCTTTTATTTATTTATTTATTCATTATTCATTTATTTATCTCTTCATCTCTTTATTTATCTAACTATATATATTCATTTATTTATGTATTTATTTATTTTTTTATAATATCTATTTATTTACCTCTTTATTTATCACTTTATACTATATTTATTTATTTACATCTTTATATATCGCTTTATAATATTTATTTATACTATCTATTTATTTATTTATAAATGTATCTATCAATCTATTTATTTTTATTAACTTAAATTTTGAGCCACCAGCTGCTTTACTACAGGTTTTACAACCAGGTGTGAATGTTTCAGTCTAAATGAAGTCCATCTTCTGCGTCTCCTCCTGCAGGAAAGTACGCCATGAGGGATCTGGTGAACCGGCTGCCTGGCGGCAGTCCGCCGGTGCTGTCGGACGAAACGGTGGCGTCGGTCTGCTGCACGCTGCACGAGGTCACCAGTCGCAACATGGAGAACGCCAAAGCTTTAGCCGACAGCGGCGGCATCGAGAAGCTGGTGGACATCAGTAAAGGACGAGGGAAAGGGTACGAAACAGCAGAGAAACCTCATGTGGAAATGTTAGATTTTACTTTTTTACTTCCAGGAGTAACTAGATTGTTTTCAGCAGCTTTTTTCTGAATTATTTAATCTTTATTACCTTTTATTTAAAAATGTAGAAATTAGTTTTCAGTGTCTTTTTAGTCATCTGTCCAGAAAAGGGCATGAATCACTATGTTTTAAGTGTCTTACTGATATTACAATGTTGTGATGTGGTGAAATAACTTCATATGTAACGTGCCGTGTGTTTCGCAGGTACTCGATGAAGGTCGTGAAGGCAGCAGCTCAGGTGTTGAACACGCTGTGGCAGTACAGAGAGCTGAGGAACCTCTACAAACAGGTCGGTACCAGACGCACAAACGTCCACTAGGACAATATCTCTTCTGCTAGGGAGTGCTAGTCAAGATTGGCAGCAATGATGAACTGATTAGATTTTGGATGAACTTTGTGTGTGTGTGCAGGACGGCTGGAACTACACTCACTTCGTCACCCCCGTCTCCACGCTGGAGCGAGACCGCTACCTGTCCCAGCCGACGCTGCCCACCAGCCCGCTGCAGATGTCCCCCGTCATCCAATCAGGTGAGTGAGGTCAACCTGACGCTCGTATTACGTCTAACACAATGAGGAAAATCCTGTAAAGTAAGAAAGTATACATCTTGAATCATGATTTTTTTCCTCAGGTGGTAGTGCAACATCCTCGCCGGCGATGCTCGGGATAAGAAGACACAGTTCAAACTACCAGAGGGCGCAGTCATCTATGCAACTCGACACGTATTATGGAGACAACAGTTTACACAAACGACAGTACACAGGTTCGTATTGTGACTGATTCATAAATGGTTGTTAATACGCAAACGTGCCGCCTGTTTAACATCAAATTATGACTTTTGATGTCTGTGCCACATCAGGGTCTGAGAAGAAAACTCCGTATTTCATCGGGACATATTCTTCCCAGTCAGGAGAAGATTTGAGACGGTCCCAGGTAAGACGTTGTTGCGTTAAATTATTGAACATTAATAGCAGAAAAAGGTTGTACTGCTGAATCAGTGAGTCCAACACAAAGCAGCGCTGAGATTAATTAATCGATCGGACATCGTTGTTCCTCTCCCAGCACACAGAGCCATTTTACGACGAGCCCGACAGGAAGAACTACAACAGCTACAGAATGTACCTGTCGTCCCCTCAAGACTTCGGAGAGGCGCCCTACGAGGACGAACCGGTCCACCTGACCCCGTCCTCCCCCGACGGCTACGCCGGCCAGTCGCTCCAGTTCAAAGCCAACACCAACTACGTGGACTTCTACTCCACCACGCGGAGGCCTTCAAACAGGGCCAACAAGTTCACCGGCTCCCCCGACTCCTGGGTGTAGACACCGTGTACGTTGAGCTTCTGTTTCCGTGGGTGTTTGTGTGTGTGTGGGGAGTGCACGGTTTGGGTGTCGGGAGTGCACGTCTGGGTGCTGTATGTGTGTGTGAAAGGTGGAGGATGCATGTGAATGTGTGAGTATCTGTGTAGAAACTGTACTGAATGACCAGGGCTCGGTTTGCTACCTGCAGCTTCTGACTAAGTTACACCATGTGCACAATAATGCTGATAAATATGAACCTTCCTTCCACACTAAAAAAGATGTGAACAGTACAAATGGAGCGTTTTGATATCTGCATTTTAGCAATCGATGTCAGGCTTCTGATTGTGAGGTTAAAAGCTGAAACAATTAGTCAATTAATCGATTAGTCGATCAACAACTTTCTATATAATCATCAGATCGTGCAATAATGGAAATAATCGTGGTTGCTGGTACTCTTTTTTTGTTGCAATTGTTCTGTAAATAGAAACCAGTTGCTTTAAAAGGAAGTGCAAAAAGCAACTTGGAGGAAATTGTTTAAAGCGTAGTTGCATTAAGCAGAAACACTCACATAGAAATGACATTTTTATGGCTAATATGTCAGAAAAAAATCGCCTCTTTTACACTCGTTTCAGACCACAAAATCAGGTGTGAAAGCCGTTATGACACAGACAGAGTGCAACAGGTTTAATTATGTTTAGTAAATTTAGTGGTCCAATCAAATGCGAAGGATTTGATTTAATACCTCTTGTAACTGCTCAAATAGTCAGAGTACAGAAGCTAAAGACGCTCTAACTTACGTTTAATGGGACTTTAACATCTCTTAACGTGTGAAGGACGCCTTAACGAGAGAGTAAATAATACAAAATAATAATAATAATAATAATAAACATTATTTAAATAGAACGTTTCATTACAAAGTGCTTTACAAGACAAAAATAAAAATGCATGTTTCTAAAAATACATGGTAGCATGGCTTCACCGCTCAAATGGAGAATAATTTCTGCTCATTGGGCTACAAAAACTACAAAATATTGTTCATGAAAGCATGACTTCCAGCTGCTCTGTTCATCATAACGCGATCTGATAAGAACAAAGTACAGTTTTGATCTAATTAATCGACAAAATCGTAGCCGTAAGTCGTAATCGAGTGTTAGATTGATACACAACATTAAGCAAAGGAGCTACATGTGAGGTTAAAAGTGATTTTAAAGTAAAATAAAGCAAGATAATATAATGAACTTTCATTTTATAGATTATTTTAAGAGGACAGAAAAGGCCCGGTCACCCTCGGTCTTCAGCCTAGATTGCAGAATGGTTAGCAGAGCCTGGGCTGAGGACCTCAGGTCAAAGGTCAAATTGCCCGGCACTCCCCTGCAGAAGTGAAGAAGTCCAGTCGCTCTAGGTAAGAACGTCAATCATATTGTTCTGACTTTTCAGTGTAGAAACGACGTCTCATGACAAACACTTCACCTTTATCTGCATTATTCTGCACATGGACTTCTCTTCCGTCTTCTTAGTCAAAAGGTGCTTTTTGAGGAGAAACCAGCCCCGACCTCGTTGTTTACCAGAGTGTTTGTTAAAGTCAACTGATTTCATTTTTCTCTGCGGTAAAAATGTGCAGTTTGTTGGCTTTATAACATAAATATCGTTCGCCAGCATCATCATGAATGTGAGAGGAAAAAGGAAGCGGAGGGACAAATACTATTTAGAGGGATTAATAAAACCACTGCTCCAAACAGGAAACAAGTCGCTCTAAAAGTTAAATATGATTTGACCCGGGTTTGTCGACACTCTTGGGAACCTTTAAAGACTCAGAGAACCGAGGTTACGCCTGTAACCTTTTCTGTATGTTGGCCAGAAGTGCAGTAATATCATAAAGTATGTGAAATATGTGAAAAAAAACATGTGAAAATCTATTTGTACAGATGCAATGGTTTAACCGTCCTGTTACATTGTTGTTGTAACTTTATATGTGATTGTGTGAAGAAGATTTTTCTATTATTTATTGATTATTTTTATTAATTTACTTGTGACCTGACCAAAATACCCCATCTGTCTGTTCTGTCCAACACTGATGATGATAATGTGCAATGTTACAGAGGGAAATATATGTATAGGGATTAAAGATTATATCATGACGTCTGTCATCTTATTTTGACTTAAAGGGACTGTTTGTAACTTTTTAAGCGTATAAATGTAGCGGGTCGGCACACATGCGCGTTCGCATATGCGCGCTCGCGTGTGGCCGGAGCCTCGTCTCCGCTGCCTGCTCTCCTTCACTCAGACAGCGCGCGCGTCCTCGCTGTCTCGCTCCACCTCTAGACGTGAACGCGTGCTCACTCCACACTGCAGAAGAGTTAGTTTAGCTCTGAGAATATCTAGTGAATGTACAGTGGACGTTTGTGCAGAAATAACTGCTGCAGCTCCTCCAGACCAACAGAGGTTTCCCGTGTCTTGTGAATTGACGAGGCTCCTCAACGAGTTACGTTATCGTCTCGTTACCGACCGGGTGCCGGTGTCTTCGGCTGCCGGCTGCAGTCGGGAGGAGATAACGTAACTCGTTGAGGAGCCCCGCTGCTGAAGCCAGCGCTGAGCAGGAAAAGCCAACACTAGGATCAGCATTGATTCATGGAGAGACCTTCGTCTGGTCAGCTAACATTACTGCCAAGCAGCTGAAATATAGAGTCATATTGTGGTTTTAGCTGACGTCTGTCGCCTCACTGTTTTGAGCGATGCTCGTTCATGTCTATGTAGAGCGAGCAAACGCGAGCTCGACCCTGACTTTCGTTGATTTCAAGGCCACAGGTGTCGCTGTTAAGCAGCATTTCTGAATCTTACAAATAGTCCCTTTAAAAAAACAAACAAGATAAATGAAAGTTAAATATCTTTATTAGCTTTAATTGCATCAGTTGTAGGTTTATTCAGAGTTATGATGCCACAGCCGAACTTAAAAAAACAACTCAAAATGTACATCATGATGAGGTAAATGTATACAAATTAGTCCTCCCTGAGCATGCCTTTAACACAAGCTCCATGCAGTTACATTCATTTATTCATCAGTGTGACTGCAGCTCTCTCAAAACAGCCACAATTAAACATCAAATAAAGATAGTCGTGACATTCGTGGCAACATCTGGATAAAACGTCGCCCTTCGTATCGCCGCTCTCAACAACTAAAAGTACCATCTTTAGATAATATTGTGCATTCAAAAACATGCTAAACCGGCAAAGACGAAGCAGCACAGACACCTAATATATCTTTGATTAGAGGGGTCATCGATTACAATCTTTTGCTTTCAAATTTAAACAGGAAGTGGAAGTTATTCTGCAAAACCTGTGTAAATATACAAGTTCAGGTGTTTCTAAAAGGCACAAAGAGTGAAAAACAGGATAATAATGATAATCTCTGTGTTTTTAAGGTCTCTGATTGGCTGGTCAGGAGCTTTACACAGTGAGTGCAGACTCGTCGTCCTGAAAAAATGTAAGATTTGAAAGCAGATTTTCCACTTTTACCTGCTGTAGTTCTTCTATTATAAGTTCTCTGAGTCCTGGGGACGCCTGATTGGCTGGTCAGTGTCCCTGCAGGACGACAGATACACTCACTTTCCACTTTACAGCAGCTTCGAGAATTGTAATTTAATCCTGGGACACCTTAAGTAACAAAAAAAGAGCTAAAACATGATGTCTATTTATGAATTTCGAGGCCTACAGTCATTTAACATTCTGCTTCCTACTGACACATACATCAATAGGGGACGTACTTTTGTTATTTTAGCTTCGTAGTGTTTGTTTTTCGATGATTATCACCTCTAGGGAGACAAAAGAGGTAACAAAAAGTGGCAAAAACTCCAAATACAACACAAGGTATTAGCGTAAGTGTTAGGTGTTAGTATAGAAATGCAACCAGAGGGGGTAAAAATGCCTCAACACACAATTTAACAAGCTGTGTGACGATATGTTTTTGTCTGCACAAAGTGGCTGAATGTCATTTCCACCTTAATTTTATAACTCTAGCTGTAACTTTCAACTATATCAAGGTGAGAAACTCAAAGGATTTAGCTGCGATGGCGTGACTGTCATTTACAACCCCACTTCAAAACACCCAAACTCTCCCTTTAAAGGAAGACTTTGACATTTTCAGTTTCCCAAAGTGTCAAACTATTCCTTTAAATGAATGAATGCTGGTTTAAGATTAAATTATAACCCTAAATATCTACCTGTTCTGCCAAGCTTATAGTCACAATCATAAATCATAATCAAAACAAGTCTTTCAGATCGAAACTCAGGGCCTCATTTATAAACGGTACGCTTCTAATTATGCAACAAAATGCATCATTATGAAATCAAATCAGGAGAATCACAGAAAATTAGTTGTTTTTTTTTCGCTAAAAGCGTAATTTAACATCTTCTAAATGAGGCCCAGCTAATTAAATATGTTTATATACACTATGGATGTTGCTTCTCTGAGCGGTGACAGTCTGTCGTGATGGCCTCCCATTGGTGCTCCAGCAGGAGGGGCGGGGCTCGTGGTTCCAGGTGGGGGGGCGGCGAGCATGCGTCGGTTAGTTATGGTCTGTCTGCAGGAAGAAACAAAGATTTAAAATAAAGAATATAGTACTATTAGATACCAACGGGACTGTAAACTCAGGTATTTGTCTTCAGAGTACTCACAGGGTTTTTAGGTGTTGTGGGTGTAAGCGCCTCCGGCTCTGATGGAGCTTCTGATGGGGGATGACAGCGGGTGATGTCCTGGTCGGATGGGCTTTGCTGCGGCACAAACAAAATATTCAGTAATGTATATTTAATTTAACCTTCTATCCAAGTCTTGACAGTCAGCTCACCGATCTGTGCAGAGAACCCCCTCCTGGCCATGTTCTTGGCCCGGACGGCCTCTTTGATGCGGTCCACCTCCTGCTGGTAGCGCTTGCGGTCCCTCATGGCGTTCTCCTTGGCATCCTTCAGGTGGGTCTCCAAGGCTTTGACTCGCTCCGCCGTCGCACGCAGACGCTTCTCCAGCTTCGGCAGCTCGCAGCGAAGGTCTGCGTTGTCTCGAACCAGCTGAGGGAAAGCAGGAGTGTAAAGCACTTTTACTCACTTGAGTACAATTTAAGGTACTTGTTCTTGAGTCCATTTTATACTATACATTTCTACACTACTACATGTCAGTAGTAGTTAATTTTTTCCACAATATTCTTTTTAATTTAAACAAATAAATACACAATCTTTGACCAGGTACTAATAATTAATACTTAAATAATTGGGGAAAAAACAACAATAATAATATTGATAATAATAAATAAGTCTGTAATTGTTCTAGAGTCCATTTTATACTACTTTATACTTCAACATTACTACATGTCAGGGGTAAATATTGTAATTTTTATTCCACTACATGTATTTAGCAGCTATAGTTTTTTCCCCCAATATTTGTGTTGAATTTTAACAAAAATAAATACACAATCTCAAATGTGTTCTTAATTGACTTGCCTGGTTAAATAAAGGTTAAATAAATAAAATAAAAAATAAAAATATTTGATAAGTTACTTAATAATTAAGTAATTGTAAAGATAATAATATAAATAAAAATAAAAAACGTGTTATTGCATAGTGTAAATATATATATATATATATATATATATTAAAAAACAGCATCACCAATAAGTATTAGTATAATTAGTATTACCAACAAGTAATATCTAATTTTCTGCAGAATGAGTACTTTTTTTCTAATTAATTGTATTTTTACATTATTATACTGCTATTTTTACTTAAGTAAAGGATCCGAGTACTTCTTCCACCACTGGCGGAGGGAAAACAGAAATACTATATACATAAAAAATACATTTATTTTGCTCCTTATTTCCGTAAGGAATGCACATAATAAAGAATAGGTAACAATAAGGCATTAAATATAATAAATAAATAAAAAAAAAAAAGTTTTGACTGAAAAGGTGTAGGCTGAAGCTGAAGCTTATTATACCTCCTCTTTTTACTTAGCATATTCTAATAGGCAACTCATTCACTACTTGGTATTGAAATTGTAATGTAATGTCTTGTTAAGTTTGATTATTTACCTGCTTGTGGACCTTGGTGAGCTGCTCCAAGTTGTTCTCCAGGAAGGAGATCTTCTGTTTCTGGGCCACGTTGCCAAGTCCCTCCTCACAATCCAGCTCTGCACTCTGAAAGAACACAGATATTAAATGTTAAACTGGCAAAAAAAAAAAATCACACCAAACACAACAACCAGAGGAAGGTAGTGTACCTTCTTGACCCGCGTGGTGAGGTCCTGGACGAAGAGTTTGCGCAGGTTGTGCAGAGTCTGCAGCTCTTTGGCCTGAGAGAACAACAAGGAAGTGATTCAGATTATGATTTCTCCATGTTATATATATATTTCTAGTCTAGAAAACAGTGACATGTTCATTTGATTGTAAAGTGTTGTATATTCATAGATATATATACAGTATATACAACATATTTATTATTTTTTACCCAGCAGCTATAACCCCATATTTACTGTGCAATACTGATTTAACAGTACAATAATTTAATGCAATAATAAGCATACTATGGCCTTTTTTTTCGACATACTATACTATGACCTTTTTTTCGACATACTATACTATGACTTTTTTCGACATACTATACTATGACTTTTTTTTCGACATACTATCATATGACCTTTTTCGACATACTATACTATGACCTTTTTTTTGACATACTATCATATGACTTTTTTCGACAAGCTATACTATGACTTTTTTTTCGACATACTATACTATGACCTTTTTCAACATACTATACTATGACCTTTTTTTTGACATACTATCATATGACTTTTTTCGACATACTATACTATGACCTTTTTTTTCGACATACTATACTATGGCCTTTTTCGACATACTATACTATGACCTTTTTTTTGACATACTATACTATGACCTTTTTTTTGACATACTATCATGACTTTTTTCAACATACTATACTATGACCTTTTTTTTGACATACTATCATATGACTTTTTTCAACATACTATACTATGACCTCTTTTTTCGACATACTATACTATGACCTTTTTTTTCGACATACTATACTATGACTTTTTTCGACATACTATACTATGACTTTTTTTTCGACATGCTATACTATGACCTTTTTCAACATACTATACTATGACCTTTTTTTTGACATACTATACTATGACCTTTTTTTTCGACATGCTATACTATGACCTTTTTCGACATACTATACTATGACCTTTTTTTTGACATACTATCATATGACTTTTTTCGACATACTATACTATGACCTTTTTTTTCGACATACTATACTATGGCCTTTTTTTTCGACATACTATACTATGACTTTTTTTTTGACATGCTATACTATGACTTTTTTTTCGACATGCTATACTATGACCTTTTTCGACATACTATACTATGACCTTTTTTTTGACATACTATCATATGACTTTTTTCGACATACTATACTATGACCTTTTTCGACATACTATCATATGACTTTTTTCGACATACTATACTATGGCCTTTTTTTTCGACATACTATACTATGGCCTTTTTTTTCGACATACTATACTATGGCCTTTTTTTTCGACATACTATAGTACGACCTTTTTTTCGACATACTATACTATGATCTTTTTTTTCGACATACTATACTATGACCTTTTTCGACATACTATATTATGACCTTTTTTTTGACATACTATACTATGACCTTTTTTTTGACATACTATCATATGACTTTTTTCGACATACTATACTATGACCTTTTTTTTCGACATACTATACTATGACTTTTTTTTCGACATACTATACTATGACCTTTTTCGACATACTATCATATGACTTTTTTCGACATACTATACTATGGCCTTTTTTTCCGACATACTATACTATGGCCTTTTTTTTCGACATACTATACTATGACCTTTTTTTCGACATACTATACTATGGCCTTTTTTTTCGACATACTATACTATGACCTTTTTTTCGACATACTATACTATGACCTTTTTTTCGACATACTATACTATGACTTTTTTTTCGACATACTATACTATGACCTTTTTCGACATACTATACTATGACCTTTTTTTTCGACATACTATACTATGACTTTTTTTTCGACATACTATACTATGACTTTTTTTTTTACATACTATCATATGACTTTTTTCGACATGCTATACTATGACTTTTTTTTCGACATACTATACTATGACTTTTTTTTCGACATGCTATACTATGACTTTTTTTTCGACATGCTATACTATGACCTTTTTCGACATACTATACTATGACCTTTTTTTTGACATACTATCATATGACCTTTTTCGACATACTATACTATAACCTTTTTTTGACATACTATCATATGACTTTTTTCGACATACTATACTATGACCTTTTTTTTTGACATACTATACTATGACCTTTTTTTTCGACATACTATACTATGACTTTTTTTTCGACATACTATACTATGACCTTTTTCGACATACTATCATATGACTTTTTTCGACATACTATACTATGGCCTTTTTCGACATACTATACTATGACCTTTTTTTTCGACATACTATACTATGGCCTTTTTTTTCGACATACTATACTATGACCTTTTTTTCGACATACTATACTATGACCTTTTTTTTCGACATACTATACTATGGCCTTTTTTTTCGACATACTATACTATGACCTTTTTTTCGACATACTATACTATGACCTTTTTTTTCGACATACTATACTATGACTTTTTTTTCGACATACTATACTATGACCTTTTTCGACATACTATCATATGACTTTTTTCGACATACTATACTATGACCTTTTTTTTCGACATACTATACTATGACTTTTTTTTCGACATACTATACTATGACCTTTTTCGACATACTATCATATGACTTTTTTCGACATACTATATATACTATGGCCTTTTTCGACATACTATACTATGACCTTTTTTTTGACATACTATCATATGACTTTTTTCGACGTACTATACTATGACCTTTTTTTTCGACATACTATACTATGACCTTTTTTTCGACATACTATACTATGACCTTTTTTTTCGACATACTATACTATGACTTTTTTTTCGACATGCTATACTATGACCTTTTTCGACATACTATACTATGACCTTTTTTTTGACATACTATACTATGGCCTTTTTTTTCGACATACTATACTATGACCTTTTTCGACATACTATACTATGACCTTTTTTTTCGACATACTATACTATGACTTTTTTTTCGACATACTATACTATGACCTTTTTCGACATACTATCATATGACTTTTTTCGACATACTATACTATGACCTTTTTTTTCGACATGCTATACTATGACTTTTTTTTCGACATGCTATACTATGACCTTTTTCGACATACTATACTATGACCTTTTTTTTGACATACTATACTATGACCTTTTTTTTGACATACTATCATATGACTTTTTTCGACATACTATACTATGACCTTTTTTTTCGACATACTATACTATGACCTTTTTTTTCAACATACTATACTATGACTTTTTTTTCGACATACTATACTATGACCTTTTTCGACATACTATCATATGACTTTTTTCGACATACTATATATACTATGGCCTTTTTTCGACATACTATACTATGACCTTTTTTTTCGACATACTATACTATGACCTTTTTTTTCGACATACTATACTATGACTTTTTTTTCGACATGCTATACTATGACCTTTTTCGACATACTATACTATGACCTTTTTTTTGACATACTATACTATGACCTTTTTTTTCGACATACTATACTATGACCTTTTTTTTCGACATACTATACTATGACTTTTTTTCGACATGCTATACTATGACCTTTTTCGACATACTATACTATGACCTTTTTTTTGACATACTATCATATGACTTTTTTCGACATACTATACTATGACCTTTTTCGACATACTATCATATGACTTTTTTCGACATACTATACTATGGCCTTTTTTTTCGACATACTATACTATGACCTTTTTTTTCGACATACTATACTATGACTTTTTTTTCGACATACTATACTATGACCTTTTTCGACATACTATCATATGACTTTTTTCGACATACTATACTATGACCTTTTTTTTCGACATGCTATACTATGACTTTTTTTTCGACATGCTATACTATGACCTTTTTCGACATACTATACTATGACCTTTTTTTTCGACATACTATACTATGACCTTTTTTTTCAACATACTATACTATGACTTTTTTTTCGACATACTATACTATGACCTTTTTCGACATACTATCATATGACTTTTTTCGACATACTATATATACTATGGCCTTTTTTCGACATACTATACTATGACCTTTTTTTCGACATACTATACTATGACCTTTTTTTTCGACATACTATACTATGACTTTTTTTCGACATACTATACTATGACTTTTTTATTCTTTCGACATACTATACTATGACTTTTTTTTTCGACATACTATACTATGACTTTTTTTCGACATACTATACTATGACCTTTTTTCGACATACTATCATATGACTTTTTTTCGACATACTATACTATTACTTTTTTTAAACATACTATACTATGACTTTTTTTTTCGACATACTATACAATGACTTTCGACATACTATACTATGACTTTTATTTTTTCGACATACTATACTATGACTTTTTTTAAACATACTATACTATGACTTTTAAATTTTTTCGACATACTATACTATGACCTTTTTTCGACATACTATACTATGACCTTTCTTTGACATACTATACTATGACTTTTTTTTTCGACATACTATACTATGACCTTTTTTTTCGACATACTATACTATGACTTTTTTTCGACATACTATACTATGACTTTTTTTTCGACATACTATACTATGACTTTTTTTCGACATACTATACTATGACCTTTTTTCGACATACTATACTATGACCTTTTTTTGACATACAATAGTATGACTTTTTTCGACATACTATACTATGACTGTATTCGACAAACTATACTATGATGTATTCGACATACTATACTATGACTTTTTTCGACATACTATACTATGACTTATTTTTTTGACATACTATACGACTTTTTTTCGACATACTATACTATGACTTTTATTTTTTCGACATACTATACTATGACTGTTTTTTTCGACATACTATACTATTAATTTTTTTCTGACATACTATACTATGACTTTTTTTACGACATACTATACTATGACTTTTTTTTTCGACATACTATACTATGACCTTTTTTTCGACATACTATACTATGACTTATTTTTTCGACATACTATACTATGACTTTTTTTCGACATACTATACTATGACCTTTTTCGACATACTATACTATGACTTTTTTTTTGACATACTATAATATGACTTTTTTCGACATACTATACTATGACCTTTTTTTTTCGACATGCTATACTATGACTTTTTTTACGACACACTATACTATGACTTTTTTCGACATACTATACTATGACTTTTTTTTTGACATACTATCATATGACTTTTTTCGACATACTATACTATGACCTTTTTCGACATACTATACTATGACTTTTTTCGACATACTATACAATGACTTTTTTTTTGACATACTATACTATGACTTTTTTTTTCCGACATACTATACTATGGCCTTTTTTTTCAACATACTATACTATGGCCTTTTTTTTCGAAATACTATACTATGACGTTTTTTTCGACATACTATACTATGAATTTCATATTTTTTCGACATACTATACTATGATTTCTTTTTTTGACATACTATACTATGAATTTCTTATTTTTTTGACATACTATACTATGACTTTTTAATTTTTTCGACATACTATAACTTATTTTTTCGACATACTATACTATGACTTTAATTTTTTCGACATACTATACTATGACTTTTTTTAAACATACTATACTATGACTTTTATTTTTTCGACATACTATACTATGACTTTTTTTCGACATACTATAGTATGACTTTTTTTTCGACATACTATACTATGATTTCTTTTTTCGACATACTATACTATGATTTTTTTCTATGTACTATACTATGATTTCTTATTTTTTTGACATACTATACTATGACTTTTTTTAAACATGCTATACTATGACTTTTTTCGACATACTATACTATGACTTTTTTTTTCGACATACTATACTATGACTTTTTTTCGACATACTATACTATGACCTTTTTCGACATACTATACTATGACTTTTTTCGACATACTATACTATGGCCTTTTTTTTCGACATACTATACTATGACTTTTTTTTCGACATACTATACTATGGCCTTTTTTTTCGACATACTATACTATGACCTTTTTTTCGACATACTATACTATGACCTTTTTTTCGACATACTATACTATGACTTTTTTTTCGACATACTATACTATGACTTTTTTTCGACATACTATACTATGACTTTTTTTTCGACATACTATACTATGACTTTTTTTTCGACATACTATACTATGACTTTTTTTTATTTTTTCGACATACTATACTATGACTTTTTTTTCGACATACTATACTATGACTGTTTTTTTCGACATGCTATACTATGACTTTTTTTATTTTTTCGACATACTATACTATGACTTTTTTTTTGACATACTATCATATGACTTTTTTCGACATACTATACTATAACCTTTTTTTTGACATACTATCATATGACTTTTTTCGACATACTATACTATGACCTTTTTTTTGACATACTATACTATGACCTTTTTTTTCGACATACTATACTATGACTTTTTTTTCGACATACTATACTATGACCTTTTTCGACATACTATCATATGACTTTTTTCGACATACTATACTATGCCTTTTTTCGACATACTATACTATGACCTTTTTTTTCGACATACTATACTATGGCCTTTTTTTTCGACATACTATACTATGACCTTTTTTTCGACATACTATACTATGACCTTTTTTTTCGACATACTATACTATGGCCTTTTTTTTCGACATACTATACTATGACTTTTTTTTCGACATACTATACTATGACTTTTTTATTCTTTCGACATACTATACTATGACTTTTTTTTCGACATACTATACTATGACTTTTTTTCGACATACTATACTAGGACTTTTTTTTTCGACATACTATACTATGACTTTTTTTATGACTTTTTTCGACATACTATACTATGACCTTTTTTTTCGACATACTATACTATGACTTTTTTTTCGACATACTATACTATGACTTTTTTCGACATACTATACTATGACTTTTTTCGACATACTATATATACTATGACTTTTTTTCGACATACTATACTATGACTTTTAAATTTTTTCAACATACTATACTATGACTTTTTTCGACATACTATACTATGACTTTTTTATTCTTTCGACATAGCATACTATGACTTATTTTTTTGACATACTATACGACTTTTTTTCGACATACTATACAATGACTTTTTTCGACATGCTATACTATGACTTTTTTTCGACATACTATACTATGACTTTTTTTTCGACATACTATACTATGACTTTTTTTCGACATACTATACTATGACTTTTTTTCGACATACTATACTATGACTTTTTTTCGACATACTATACTATGACCTTTTTTCGACATACTATACTATGACTTTTTTCGACATACTATACTATGACTTTTTCGACATACTATACTATGACTGTTTTTTTCGACATACTATGCCTTTTTTTTATTTTTTCGACATACTATACTATGACTGTTTTTTGCGACATACTATACTATGACTGTTTTTTTCGACATACTATACTATGACTGTTTTTTGCGACATACTATACTATGACTGTTTTTTGCGACATACTATACTATGCCGTTTTTTTATTTTTTCGACATACTATACTATGACTTTTTTTCGACATACTATACTATGACTTATTTCGACATGCTATACTATGACCTTTTTTTTCGACATGCTATACTATGACCTTTTTTCGACTTACTATACTGTGACCTTTTGTATTTTTTCAACATACTATGCAATGACTTTTTTCGACATACTATACTATGACCTTTTTTCGACATACTATACTATGACTTTTTTTCGACATACTATACTATGGCCTTTTTTTTCGACATACTATACTATGACCTTTTTTTTCGACATACTATACTATGACTTTTTTTTCGACATACTATACTATGACTTTTTTTCGACATACTATACTATGACTTTTTTCCGACATACTATACCATGACTTTTTTCGACATACTATACTATGACTTTTTTTTTCGACATGCTATACTATGACTTTTTTTTCGACATGCTATACTATGACTTTTTTTCGACATACTATACTATGACTTTTTTTTTCGACATACTATACTATGACTTTTTTTTTCAACATACTATACTATGACTTTTTTTTCGACATACTATACTATGACTTTTTTTTCGACATACTATACTATGACTTTTTTTTCCGACATACTATACTATGACTTTTTTTTCGACATACTATACTATGACGTTTTTTTCGACATACTATACTATGACTTTTTTTTTCGACATACTATACTATGACTTTTTTTTCGACATACTATACTATGACTTTTTTTTTTACATACTATACTATGACTTTTTTCGACATGCTATACTATGACTTTTTTTTCGACATACTATACTATGACTTTTTTTTCGACATGCTATACTATGACTTTTTTTTCGACATGCTATACTATGACTTTTTCGACATACTATACTATGACTTTTTTTCGAAATACTATCATATGACTTTTTTCGACATACTATACTATAACCTTTTTTTTGACATACTATACTATGACTTTTTTCGACATACTATACTATGACTGTTTTTTGCGACATACTATGCCGTTTTTTTATTTTTTCGACATACTATACTATGACTGTTTTTTGCGACATACTATACTATGACCCTTTTTTCGACATAATATACTATGACTTTTTTCGACATACTATACTATGACTTTTTTTCGACATACTATACTATGACCTTTTTTTTCGACATACTATACTATGACTTTTTTTTCGACATACTATACTATGACCTTTTTTTCGACATACTATACTATGACCTTTTTTTTTCGACATACTATACTATGGCCTTTTTTTTCGACATACTATACTATGACTTTTTTTTCGACATACTATACTATGACTTTTTTTTTCGACATACTATACTATGACTTTTTTTCGACATACTATACTATGACTTTTTTTCGACATACTATACTATGACTTTTTTTCGACATACTATACTAGGACTTTTTTTCGACATACTATACTATGACTTTTTTTTCGACATACTATACTATGACCTTTTTTCGACATACTATACTATGACTTTTTTTCGACATACTATATACTATGGCCTTTTTTCGACATACTATACTATGACTTTTTTTTGACATACTATAGTATGACTTTTTTTTCGACATACTATACTATGACTTTTTTTTCGACATACTATACTATGACTTTTTTTTCGACATACTATACTATGACTTTTTTTTTCGACATACTATACTATGACTTTTTTTTCGACATGCTATACTATGACTTTTTTTCGACATACTATACTATGACTGTTTTTTGCGACATACTATACTATGACTGTTTTTTTCGACATACTATGCCGTTTTTTTATTTTTTCGACATACTATACTATGACTGTTTTTTGCGACATACTATACTATGACTGTTTTTTTCGACATACTATACTATGACTTTTTTTCGACATACTATACTATGACTTTTTTCGACATACTATACTATGACTTTTTTTTTCGACATGCTATACTATGACTTTTTTTTCGACATACTATACTATGACTTTTTTTAAACATACTATACTATGACTTTTTTTTGACATACTATACTATGACTTTTTTTAAACATACTATACTATGACTTTTTTCGACATACTATACTATGACTTTTTTTTTCGACATACTATACTATGACTTTTTTTTTTCAACATACTATACTATGACTTTTTTTCGACATACTATACTATGACTTTTTTCGACATACTGTAATATGATTTGTTTTCGACATACTATATACTATGACTTCTTTCGACATACTATACTATGACTTTTTTTTTCGACATACTATACTATGACTTTTTTTTTTCGACATACTATACTATGACTTTTTTTTCGACATGCTATACTATGACCTTTTTCGACATGCTATACTATGACCTTTTTTTTCGACATACTATACTATGACTTTTTTTTCGACATGCTATACTATGACCTTTTTTCGACATACTATACTATGACCTTTTTTCTTTTTTTGGCATACTATACTATGACTTTTTCGACATACTATACTATGACCTTTTTCGACATACTATACCATGACTTTTTTCGACATACTATACTATGACATTTTCCGACATAATATACTATGACTGTTTTTTCGACATACTAAATTATTAATTTTTTTCGACATATTATACTATGACTTTTTTTCCACATGCTATAGTATGACTTATTTCGACATGCTATACTATGACCTTTTTTTTCGACATGCTATACTATGACTTTTTTTTCTGACATGTTATAGTATGACTTTTTTCGACATGCTATAGTATGACTTTTTTTTCGACATACTATACTATGACTTTTTTTTTCAACATACTATACTATGACTTTCTTTCGACATACTATACTATGACTTTTTTCGACATACTATCATATGACTTTTTTCGACATACTATATATACTATGGCCTTTTTCGACATACTATACTATGACCTTTTTTTTCGACATACTATACTATGACCTTTTTTTTCGACATACTATACTATGACTTTTTTTTCGACATGCTATACTATGACTTTTTCGACATACTATACTATGACCTTTTTTTTGACATACTATCATATGACTTTTTTCGACATACTCTACTATGACTTTTTATTTTTATTTTTTCAACATACTATACTATGACTTTTTTCGACATACTATACTTTTTAAATTCTTTCGACATACTATAGTAGGGCTTTTTTTTATTTTTATGACATACTATATTATTACTTTTTTTGACATACTATACTATGACCTTTTTTTTGACATACTATCATATGACTTTTTTCGACATACTATACTATGACCTTTTTTTTTCGACATACTATACTATGACCTTTTTTTTCGACATACTATACTATGACCTTTTTTTTCGACATACTATACTATGGCCTTTTTTTTCGACATACTATACTATGACTTTTATTTTTTCGACATACTATACTATGACTTTTTTTCGACATACTATACTATGACTTTTAAATTTTTTCGACATACTATACTATGACTTTTTTCGACATACTATACTATGACTTTTTCGACATACTATACTATGACTTTTTTTGACATACTATAGTATTTTCTAAGCACTTTTTTCGACATACTATACTATGACTTTTTTATTCTTTAAACATACTATACTATGACTTTATTTTTTCGACATACTATACTATGACTTTTTTTCGACATACTATACTATGATTTATTTTTTTCGACATAATATGACTTTTTTTCGACATACTATACTATGACTTTTTTTTCGACATACTATACTATGACTTTTTTTCGACATACTATACTATGACTTTTTTTCGACATACTATACTATGACTTTTTTTCGACATACTATACTATGACTTTTTTTTCGACATACTATACTATGACGTTTTTTTCGACATACTATACTATGACCTTTTATTAATATTTCAACATACTATACTATGAATTTTTTAATTTTTAAACATACTATACTATGACTTTTTTTCGACATACTATACTATGACTTTTTTTCGACATACTATACTATGACTTTTTTTCGACATACTATACTATGACCTTTTTTTCGACATACTATACTATGACTATTTTTTCGACATGCTATACTATGACTTTTTAAAAAAAATTCGACATACTATACTATGACTTTTTTTTCGACATACTATACTATGACTTTTTTCGACATACTATACTATGACTTTTTTTCGACATACTATAATATGACTTTTTTTCGACATACTATACTATGGCCTTTTTTTCCGACATACTATACTATGACTTTTTTTTCCGACATACTATACTATGACTTTTTTATTCTTTCGACATACTATACTATGACTTATTTTTTCGACATACTATACGACTTTTTTTCGACATACTATACTATGATTTCTTTTTTCGACATACTATACTATGAATTTCATATTTTTTCGACATACTATACTATGACTTATTTTTTTGACATACTATACTATGAATTTCTTATTTTTTTGACATACTATACTATGACTTTTTTCGACATACTATACTATGACTTTTTTTTTCGACATACTATACTATGACTTTTTTTTCGACATACTATACTATCACTTTTTTTTCGACATACTATACTATGATTTCTTTTTTCGACATACTATAGTACTGACCTTTTTTTTCGACATACTATACTATGATCTTTTTTTCGACATACTATACTATGACTTTTTTTCGACATACTATACTATGACCTTTTTTTATTTTTTGACATACTATACTATGACTTTTTTTGACATACTATACTTTAACTTTTTTCGACATACTATACTATGACTTTTTACATACTATACTATCACTTTTTTTTCGACATACTATACTATGACTTTTTAAAAAGATTTCAACATACTACACAATGACTTTTTTTCGACATACTATTCTATGACTTTTTTTTTCGACATACTATACTATGACTTTTTTTCGACATACTATACTATGGCTTTTTTTCGACATACTATACTATGACTTTTTTTCGACATACTATACTATGACTTTTTTTTTCGACATACTATACTATGACTTTTTTTTCGACATACTATACTATGACGTTTTTTCGACATACTATACTATGACTTTTTTTCGACATACTATACTATGACTTTTTTTTCGACATACTATACTATGACTTTTTTTTTTACATAATATATTATGACTTTTTACCGACATACTATGACTTTTTTTTCGACATACTATACTATGACTTTTTTTTCGACATGCTATAATATGAGTTTATTTTAATTTTTTCGACATACTATACTATGACTTTTTTTAAAAATGTTTTTTGACATACTATACTATAACCTTTTTCATCACATACTATGACTTTTTTTCGACATACTATACTATGACTTTTTTTTGACATACTATACTATGACTTTTTTTTTTCGACATACTATACTATGACTTTTTTTCGACATACTATACTATGACTTTTTTCAACATATTATACTATGACTTTTTTCGACATACTATACTATTACTTTTTTTTCGACATACTATACTATGACTTTTTTTTCGACATACTATACTATGACTTTTTTTTCGACATACTATACTATGACTTTTTTCGACATACTATACTATGACTTTTTTTTCGACATACTATACTATGACTTTTTTTTCGACATACTATACTATGACTTTTTTCGACATACGATACTATGACTATTATTTTTTAGACATTCTATACTATGACTTTTTTAAAAAGAATGTCGACATACTATACTATGACTTTTTTTACAACATACTATACTATGAACTTTTTTTCGACATACTATACTATGACTTTTTTTCGACATACTATACTATGACTTTTTTTCGACATACTATACTATGACTTTTTCGACATACTATACTATGACGTTTTTTTTCGACATACTATACTATGACTTTTTTTTCGACATACTATGCTATGACTTTTTTCGACATACTATACTATGCTCTTTTTTTCTCGGACATACTATACTATGGCACTTATTTTTCTCGACAGACTATACTACTGACCTTTTTTTCGACATACTATACTATGACTTTTTTTTCGACATACTATACTATGACCTTTTTTTTGACATACTGTACTATGACTTTTTTTCGACATGCTATACTATGACTGTTTTTTGCGACATACTATACTATAACTTTTTTATGACTTTTTTCGACATACTATACTATGACTTTTTTTTCGACATACTATACTATGACTTTTTTTCGACATACTATACTATGACCTTTTTTTGACATACTAATCTATGACTTTTTTCGACATACTATACTATGACTTTTTTTACAACTTTTTTCGACATACTATACTATGACCTTTTTTATTTTTTGACATACTATACTATGACCTTTTTTATTTTTTCGACATACTATACTATGACCTTTTTTATTTTTTCAACATACTATGCTATGACCTTTTTTCCGACATACTATACTATGACCTTTTTTTATTTTTTCGACATACTATACTATGACCTTTTTTCGACATACTATACTATGACCTGTATTTTATTTTTTCGACATACTATACTATGACTTTTTTTCGACATACTATACTATGACTTTTTTTCGACATACTATACTATGACTTTTTTTTCGACATGCTATACTATGACTTTTTTCGACATACTATACTATGACTTTTTTGACATACTATCCTATGAGTATTTTACGACTTTTTTCGACATACTATACTATGACTTTTTCGACATACTATACTATGACTTTTTTTTCGACATACTATACTATGACTTTTTTTTCGACATACTATACTATGACTTTTTTTTCGACATACTATACTATGACTTTTTTCGACATACTATACTATGACTTTTTTTTTCGACATACTATACTATGACTTTTTTTTCGACATACTATACTATGACTTTTTATTTACATACTATACTATGACTTTTTTTCCAACATACTATACTATGACTTTTTATTTACATACTATACTATGACTTTTTTCGACATACTATACTATGACTTTTTTTTCCAACATACTATACTATGACTTTTTTTTCGACATACTATACTATGACTTTTTTTTCCGACATACTATACTATGACTTTCGACATACTATCCTATGCCTTTTTTCGACATACTATATATGCTATCGGCCTTTTTCGACATACTGATACTATGACCTTTTTTTTCGAACATACTATACTTATGACCGTTTTTTTTCGATCTAGCTATACTCATGGACCTTTTTTCGACATTACTAATACTATGACCTTTTTTCGACATACTATACTATGACTTTTTTTTGAACTACCTATCATCTTGACTTTTTCCGACATACTATACTATGACCTTTTTCAGGGGGGGACATACTATACATATGACTTTTTTTCGAACATACTATAATATGCCTTTTTTACGACATACTATACTATGACTTTTTTTCGACATACTATACTATGGACCTTTTTTTGACAAATACCTATACTATGACTTGGATTTTTTTCGGACAATAGCTATCACTATGAGCTTTTTTCGACATACTATACTTGACCTTTTTTTTTCTACTACTAATACTATGACCTTTTTTTTTCGACATACTATTC